>JAUMJL010001383.1:0-12066 GCA_033558185.1 Dromococcyx pavoninus | reverse complement strand
ACCCTGCGCTCGCCGCCTGCCGCGCCCCGGAAGCGGAAGGCGCCCGGCAAGGACGTGACGTCACCGTAGCGCCGCGCGGTGATGGGCGGGGCCGGGTCCTCGCTGCGCAGGCGCAGGGTGGCCTGGTAACGCCTGCCCCGCGGAGCCGGAGTGGCGGCGGCGAGGGGAACGGAACGGAACAGCGCGGCCCGGCTCGGCCTGGCCCGGCCCCGCCCCGCCATGAGGATCTGGACCTCGGAGCACGTGTTCGAGTAAGCGCGGCGCCTTCGTGACCTTCACCGCGCGCCCGTGCCCCGGCGCACCCGCTGCGGGGCGGGGGGCCGAAGAGGGGACGAGAAGAGGGGAGGAAGAGGAGGGCCGGGGGGCTGCGGCAGCCGTACCTGGGGGCGCGGGTCCCACCTCACTGGGCGGTCTCGCGCTGTCTTCTGGGCACAGGGCTGAGAAGGCGGCACGAGTGGCTTGTGGGGCTGCAGTGCTCCAGAACACCTCTGCTGGAGAATAATCCGAGGGAAACACCTGTTAGAGGACAGTAGCAACCTAATATCTTACTGTAGAATTACTGAAACCTGAGAAAATCAGCATTACATGACGTCCTTATCAATTAGCAGCCAAAGGTGACTGGACACAGGAGTCCCGATGAATCAGGGGTCCGGTGTGTGAACCTGCCTGCCCCTGTGTCCAGTCTCCAAAAGAGATGTTTCCCTTTAGGGAAGAATATTTGCAGGATTGAGACCTGGAAACTGAACTGCTTTAAAAATATAAATCGATGGATGTGTTGTGTTCCATTTTAACAGCAATCCTGTTAAAAGCAGAAGGCGCACAACTTTGTGTCCTGGTTCTGTTTTGGCAGTCACCCTTGGGAAACGGTAACGACAGCTGCCATGCAGAAATACCCCAATCCCATGAACCCGAGTGTGGTTGGAGTTGATGTCCTGGACAGACATGTGGACCCCAGTGGGAAGCTGCACAGCCACAGGCTCCTCAGTACCGAATGGGGAATCCCCTCCATTGTGAAATCCGTATGTGTGGTATTGCAGGAGGGGGGAAGCTCGTGAACCAGATCTTGTAATAGACATGTATCGTTTCACAACTGTAATGGTTTAAAAATATAAACATTTCTGTATCAGGAAAGCTCAACAGCAGTACACATAGTGACTTCGTGACAGCCAGAAATTGCTTAGATCTGAGGTTGTTTCCATCTTGTAAATGATATCTACCTCAACTGAACAGTTTTATTTTAAGCTAAACCTTAATTCTTTTGCCTGAAGGTCTTTTCAATGCAATAGCCACTCCTTATGCATTTAACAGCACTAAAACATTGCAGTTGGTTTGCATAATTAATTCCATGTATGTTTGCCTGTCTTCTAGCTCATTGGCACATGCAGAACAAAGACATACGTTCAGGAGCACTCTGTGGTTGACCCAGTGAAAAAAACAATGGAACTTAAATCTAGTAATGTAAGTAGCTGTGTCTGTGCACTTGGAACAGATTACAGATTATAATAATACCTTGTGAATTTGAAAAGGAAAATCATCTTGAAAATGAGTTGAAAATTGCATTACAACAATAATAAAGTAATGTGCCTGTAGGTGATCGGCTGTGTTTGTCAGAAAGGAGCTACTGGGCTTTTGGAGCTTGTCAGGACCGAAGCTTCTCAACTCTCTCAAGAGCAGGACAGGAGTAGTTTTGGTAGTAGTTTTTTCAAAGCCATTTGGTGTACACTGTCACATCATGTAATGCTTTGCTCCTTGTACTGCTGCATCTGTCTGATCCCACTGTTGAAATGTTCTCATAAACACGGGAGCATGTATTAGTAAATGATCAAAAAAGTTAAGGAAAATGAACTAGATCAGCAAATGCTGAACTTGGAGATTTTTCTGTCTTGTTTTACAACAGTAATAGTTGCAGGAAAAGTCTGATATGAGCATTAGTTTTGACTCTGTGGTTTTATTTACTACACTCCTTTAATATTTTTACTGAGAACTTGTTTTGTATTCTACAGATTTCATTTACAAACCTAGTGTCGGTAGATGAGAGGCTTGTCTACAAACCACATCCCCACGAACCAGACAAGTGAGTACCTCTTTGTTTTGAGTCTAACTGGGGGGATTTGGGGTTTGTTTGGGTTTTTTAAGGCAAGTTTAGAGTTTGCTGAGCCTGTACTGCTGGAACTAGTGATAATTCAGGAGGGCCTTTCTAGGGATTCTAACATAAGAGGTTTCATCTCACAACAGTCTGAAGTGTTAAATTCCTGTTGTTGAAAGGGTTAATGATTTTAGGTTGTTTAGTTTTGTTCATGGTGCAAGAAGTTCTGTCAGCAAAGCTGATAAGGGCATGTTCTTGTTAGGGAGGAGTGAGTTTCTTTCAGCAATGACTTCCTTTTTAAACTACTCAGGATAATTCAGTTCCTGCTTGCTTTTTCAGAACCATATTGACACAAGAAGCAATAATATCTGTAAAAGGTGTCAGTCTCAGCAGTTACCTAGAAGGGCTAATGGCAAACACAATTTCTTCCAATGCTAATAAAGTAAGTATGACCTTTGTGTAAAATGGATGAACACGGACTAAATGACAAAGGGAATAAAAATTTCTGTTTCACTTTTTGGCTTTGTCAGCAATCTTAGAAAGAGTCCACATAGTTCTGCTGCCTTTTTTGTAGACACCGAATGCTCAGCTTACTGAACTTCCTTATTTTTTTCCTGTTGTGAATGGAGATAATACATTATTACTGGCAAACCTCTCTGAATCTTCACTGGAAAAACATCTCCACTCAATTAAAAGTCTGGCGCTGCCGGTTTTTTGCTGCCCTCTTGATGCCATGCGGTAGTTGTTGCTGTTGAAAAAGGATATATAGCAGGCAGATCTGAAGTAGTTATGTGGGAGTAATGAAGTGGTGTTTTAGTTGAGAGTCTGTCCTCTGGGAATCCAAAGATGTCTTGAGTTCAGCCTCAACAATGATAAAGCAGTCTGAATAGAAAGCCTTTTGTGGCTTTTAATGTGAGCACTGTTCATAAAAGGAGTTCTTTCATTAAATGTAAGGCAGCACACGTTCCGGTGGTACTCTGGTTATTGAAGAAAAAATACCAGAGAGGCATGTATTTATCTGCCTTTTCTTTTCTCAACTCTTCTATCTTTAGTAAACAGGGTTTAATCTGTTTACTTATTTACTAAGGTTTATACACTGATTAAATCTTCTTCTACTGTAGGGCCGTGAAGCGTTGGAATGGGTAATTAACAGACTGAACGCCGAAATTGAAGAGTTCACAGCTTCAGCAAGAGGAACCATGAGGAATTCAATGGCTGCGGCGGCATTTGTAGAGAAATGATAGGAAATACACCTGTATTAGTAACACAGTTTAGCAATCTGAAGCTTCTCTCCAACCCTAAACACGTGTCCTTTGTTATTTAAAGGCATACCTGTGTATTGGGCATGTTTCAAAATTAATTTGGAGAAAAGCTGAGCTCTTACTCACAAGGCTGATGCTGAAGCCTAGTTAATACCTTGGTTCAACTGGACCGGATTTCGGTAACAGGTGAAGAAATAATTTTCAAGTATAGTTCCTGTATTTATATGAACACTAACTTATAATGTTCAGATATGAAATATCTGAAATATCAGATATGAATATCTACATATGGTAAAGGAGACTGGCATGTTAGGTGAACTCCCATGGAATTTTTATTTTTGTGTGACTTACAGACTACCTCTTTTGGGACCAAGCCCAAAATTAAGCAGAATGATTTGTTCCAGCATTATTAATTTTTGATAGTTGTGTGATACAGCTTGGTTTAATCGAAAGTTTATTACTTGACATTTGAAATATAAAAGAATGTACAAAATATTTTTTATAAGCTTTTTAACTTGTTTGACTGGTTGAGCAAGCATGATACTCAGATTGTTTTTCAGCCAATACAGGTAAAACAAACAAAGTGTCTCTTATCTACCAAAACATAAATTCTGTTCCTAAATGTGACATTGGTGAGCTGGGCATGCAGTAACTTAAAATAGAATTCTGTCTTAAACTTCTAGAATATCTCCATTTCTGAAAGCCCTTTATTTAAAGGGGTATGGTAAGCACAGAGAAACAATACACTCATTAACTTGACCATGCTCCAAAAAACCCTGTTATATCAACTGAATGTTGTGTTGTCCTTCTATTTGAACAGTGTTCTAAGTTCCAGAAGTTCTTTTACCCTTTGAACTAATTTGCTCACCATATAAGGCTCTTTAAATGAGCACCATGAGAATAAAAACCTTTCTACAGTGTTTTTTGTTCCTCGGTACTTGCTGTAGAGTCTTGGTGCTGTCACCAGTCGGTAGCCCTGGGAACTTGAAGGTCAGACCTTGACTCACACGCTGAACCTGCTGACTTCAGCAGGGCTGTGTGTCTGTCCCGTGACGCACCTTCAGCATGAAGGGGAAGTGGAAGGACACAGTCCTCAATTAGCTGATGCTTGTTATTTTTTTTCCAGAGGCTTTTCCTGGAATTTCGATTCTTCCAAGTACTTTCAAGACTTTCTCTTAGCCTTTAAGAACTGTAATGTCACCTGTCCCAGCACGTTTTGATTTGCATGCCATGTCTGTTCTATGAGAACTGCCTACTGAATAGTGTCTGTTATATAGAGAACCAGAGCTTATTTGAGGGATAAATACATGGGAGCACAATCTTATGTAAGATTTGTGTAGGGGAAGAAACAGGTGTGTGTATATATAACTTTTAAAAACTTAACTATTCTAAATATTTTTCTAAAAAGAAATTGCTTGAGACTACCATAATAAATTGAAATCACTTATGTTTGCCATGGTTTTACAGGAGATTATTACAACCAATATAGCATTTCAATTTAAAAAGAGGATGTAGAACTCCTGCAAACCTGTCCCATCATTTCTGATAAAAATGCAATGCTTGGAAATAATTTTCACTGTTTGTTTAGCCATTTGCATTACTTGACATTCTAAAGTCTTTTTTTTTCTTTTCCTAATTTCTCTGCACTAAGGACAGCATAGAATGAACTCACAATTTGCCCTTGCATTGAAAAAAATTTACTAATTTTTGCAAGCATTCAACGTTTTCTTTGTTCTATTTTACTCTTTGCCTGCATTCACATGCTGTCAAGCAGTATGACTTTCTGTATGTGCTGCTTTTTAAATAAAATCTGAGTTCTGCCTCGTTCCTGAAACATTGTCATCTATCTGTTGGTTTTAACTGCTAGGTGAGTAACCTAAAATGAGGGGGGTAAAGGTGAAGAAATACTCTGGAGTTAATAGCTTTTTTTATTCAAATGCATATCTTAAAATGCATATTTACAGCTGTTGTGGTCTTTTTTTGCTTCTTAATTGCTCTTCTGCATTTCTGACACAAACTAGTGACCAGATTTCAGTTTTCTAGATGCTGTGGAAGGATTTTTCAGGCTACCTGGATGGAGAGTTGTGCGCTACAGTTTCCTGTTAAGGAATGTGTCTCTGCATGTGGGATCTGATGCTCATTGTTAAGAGCAGAAGAGAGCAAGATGTTTGGATCTGTACAGTCCTGTAACAGCCTGCTTGTTTACCCCCAGTTCTCACAGGAGGAGACTGCACCTAAAGCAGCTTTTCTTGGTGGGGAGTGAGGGCTGCCTGTGCAGCCCAGAAGCTGTGTGTTGTGAAGAATGGCGGAAGTGGGTAAGAGAAAGGAGCTACCGCTGGAGGAACAAAACTAAAGGACCAGGAACAAAAATAAAAGGAGAAAGGGACAGAGGTGGAGGAATATGATGTGAGCAAATAGGTGGTGTGGTCTGGTGGATCCTCCAGCTTGCCTAAATGGATTCCTATTTTACCCTATCTGTAGATTTAGACTTCTAAATCGATAAAACTCACCTATATCGCCTTGCTGAGAAATGGAACAGGAGTGAGTAAGATTTAGATCCAAAGCCTAATGCCCTGGAGAATATTTAAGATGGCACTGTTAAATCTTTTGTTCTCACTGCTCACCTTCTGTAGTTTTCAGTAATAAATCATAAGGTTTCCTTGCTGTTCACTCTTTTTAATTATTTTGGATGACTACTAAGGATTTCTGCCAGGAGGAGGGACGTGCTACAAGTCTCCAAAGCATCTTTCTAAAGCAAGTTGCATCCAGAAATGCTCATAGAGTCAATTTAATACCCAAACTGTAAATTGCTGTAGCTGAAAGCTTGAGGTTTTGGCAGGCTTAATGCCCTCTTCTGTTGAGACTGAACACTTGCATCATCTGCTGGTTCTACTGGAAACACAGTGCTCAAATTCTCAAATATTTGTACAGACATAGCCACGTGCCTATGGAAAGATTATTCTGAATGAAACTGCTTACCTGATTTGTAACTAAAAGTCAAAACAAGGAATGCAAAAACCACTTTTCCTCAGGCCTCATGTAAGAACCACCCATATGAGTGGTGGGATTTCGGTGTTAACTTAGCAGTAAATGACACCTTGTCCTTGGCATACAGGCTCGGGATGGCTAAAGCAGCAGTATAATGGATTAACTTGTTTTATGTCAACTGCAAGGCACTGTAAGCTGAACAGATCTGCAAGGTATTACATTTTTTTTTGAATGGTGGGAGTAGATTAGATATACATTATCTATCTGACTATGTCAGCTAGAATATAATAAAATGAACAATATATGTACGGAAGATTTTCCTATTCATGTACCCAATCCTTTTTACTCCCAATTAAATGAAACAATTGCTTGTGTTTTGAACTTTGATATTCCTAGATCCTGTTCAACTTTGTAGACACTCTGGTAAGAAATCAGTTTATAATATAGCAAGTAGCATCATTTGAGTGAGTTCTTGTTAACAGGAGGAGTTGGGACTATGTAGATATTATTTACTTGTGGGATAACTGCTTTGGTTTATCTAGATTGAAATTGATTTCCATATAGCATCTGCAACAAAATCTAGCAGGTATGTTGTGAAATTGAGAGTGTGTATCAGAACCAATCAGAGTGGAATTGATATTTTATAGTCATGTCATATTCCAAATGATCTAGCTAAAGTACCAGCAGCACTTAACCTTCCTAGCCTGATGCTCCACATAGTTTTATTTTCTCTATTTATAATTGCCAGTTTTGAGGGCCATTCAGAAAGCTACACAATTTCCCTGCTTTTCCTGTGAAATTCTAGATAGAACAAACAGAAGCAGGGTGCTACCACAGGTATTTCCCTATCTGCAAAGTGAGATGCAATAATGGCCCTTATTTACCCAGGATCCTAAATCTCCTTTGTCTTTTAAAGAAGTGTAAATACCTACAAGACTTAAAAATGTCTGAGAACAGGCTCCAGTCACTTAGGTGTTTCTACAACATTTATTCAACATTATCATCAACTGTGGACAGAATGTTTTGCTTTACCATGCTATTTTATCATAACAACATTTAAAAAGTAACATAGCTAACAGAAGTTATTAAACATATTAAAATAGGAATTAATGCACAAGATTTTTAAAACCTGAGTGTACCTGAATTCTGCTCTGCAGATCCTGGGTCTCTCCAGAAACTTTGTGCCAGATTTTGTAGAATGACCATCTGAGAACCTGGATGATACTGCAAAATTATTGTTTTTTACTTGGAATCCAGGTGTGCAAAAGTGAAAAATGAATGGCTTCATCTGCTTCATCAACTGACCTTCAAAATGTTCTCTTGTAACAGGAAGAAGCACAGAACTGCAACTTTAAGGTTAGAGCTGATTTCAGAGTATGTTTTCTGCTGGTGCTCTGTGTGGAGAGCTGCACTTCAACAAGAGGGGATTTACTAGGAGATGACCCGTATTGTCATCAGCACGGCGTGACTTCCAGTCGCTCTGGAACAGATTAGGGTCACCAGCAGAGAGAAGAGCAGAGCTTTACCAGCACAGCCCAGTGTGGCTTACACAGGCAAAGAAAGGAGATAAATCCACAGCTATCGAAGGTAGGAAGCATTATTACTGACCTGTACATTTCATGCAATAGTGGCCATAATGCCGTGTTCCATGCAGCGTTATTTCATAGGAAAATGTGCAATAACTTTGCCATTTAAAATTCAAGTAGAAGGAACACAGCAAAGGGATGGTGGCATTTACACTCTTCTGGAAATCGTGTCAATACTGCCTTTTTATTGTATTCTAATTTGCCTTCTGTGTGATTATTTGTTCTTCCCTGTGTGATGCACTTGAGAATCCTTTCAGAAAAATAAAGTCAGTCATAAAATGATAGTGTTGATAGGGTGAGGGAGGTTTTTTAAGGGATTATTCTTTTGTTTTACTAAGAATAGAGGTCAACAAGAAAACTTGTAATTGCATCACAAATTATGCATATTAAGAAAAATTAATTTATTCTGCCTTATGATCTATAAACATTGTATTCTTGATAGAATTGCAACCATGTTGCATGAGCTCTAAAATTACAGATGCATTATGAATAAATACTAAATATATTCAAGAGCTATTTCAGGTCTCGTCACTGGTAACAACCAGGATTTATTTTTTTTTAGTTTGGTAGCTTTTGTATTGTGCTTAATGCCCACAATTTTAATATTTGAGTAGTAAGACATCATTCCTGTCGATTTCATGTTCAGCAGACACCTGCTGCAGTTAGGAGGTGACCTCAGTGGGAGTTCCACCCATGGTGATTATGTTAAATCCATTATACACGCATCTGGACATCAATTGTGTAATAACACAGGCAACGCTTCGGTGCATTCACCTGGGAAGCTGCAGCCCCCTGTACGTGTGCATCTCTCACTTTCTTGGGCCACAAAAGACTTTTATGATGACTCTCAAAAAAAATTTCAGGTGCATTCCTGTGCCAGACAAGAGCTGGATTGCAGCACAGGCTTGAGATGAGAGAAGGCAGCCCCTTGATCTACTCTTACTATAATTAGCTGCACCTTTATGATCTGAAATATAAGCTGTTCTGTTCCCTTTTTAATTAGATGTCTGTCTTCTATCGGAACTTCTCTGTAGGATATTTTTATTAAACAATTCAAACTAACCACACATTAAAATTCACTGTTACATAGTACGGGTTTTACATCCAGAGGTACAAAATAAAAGTAATTAAATAACACCTCTTTTTACCTGAAAAACAAGTTAAAAAGATGTTGCTGAAATGTGTATTGCCTAGTTACAGAATCAGTTTAGCATGCTGCTCGCTTCCAAAAATAAATCCTGCACACACTGCAGAGAAAGATACTGTTTTCTTTGCTGTTTTTTTTTTAGCAGGAAGATCCACATCTTATAGTTAGATGCTATGAATCAAACAGAAATAATCCCTCATACCTTTATAATCAGAGGCTCAGTCTGACCTGTTGCCTTTTACAACTGTGTATTTTTAAAATCTCCCTCCATAACCAGTAAGTAGCCTGGTATCAGAATATCCTATGGTCTCTGGAAAAGAACAACAGAACCATTTCAATTTCCATTCTATTATTTTATTCCAGACCTTCAGGGCAGGGCGATGGCATTTGACAGGAGGGTATTCTTTGTCAGGCTATCAGAGATACTAAAATCTGGTTGAACAAGGAGAGACATGCCAGGACAGAAGAATGTCTGCTACTCTACATATCATCCTGTACCCACCCTTCTGTACTGGTCCTCTGGGAAAGAGTAATATTTTAAATAAGTTTGTGAGCTCCTATTACTAGAGTTTTTCTGCACCAAAAAAAAAGAGAAACCTCTAAAAGAGATAAAGATTAAAACTCTATGCTTGGTTATTTTCAAAGGTAATATTTGGGTTCATTATGTCATTTTCTTTTGGAAAGTTATTAGAGATCTTTAGTTTAAAATACTTCTGATATAACACCAGTCATATTGTGGATTTACTTGGCTTTTCAGTGTCATCTGTTCAATCTACCTGGACCTACCTGGTCTCACTTTTTTGGCCTCCCTGGACCCCTCCAGTGTCAAGACTTCGGCCTCCTCGGAACTCTTTAAAATCCCCTTTTCAGATTCTTTGGATTTATGCAGTCTGAGCTCTTCATCCTCTGTGGAATTCTCCAGTCTCACTTCTTCGTCTTCTCTGGACCTTTCAAGTCTCACATCTTCAGCCTCTTCGGACTTCTCCAGTACCTCCTCTTCAATCTCCTTAGAGCTCTCCAGTCTCACCTCTTCAGATTCCTGGGAGCGCTCCAGTTTCACCTCTTCAATTTCACTGGACCTATCAAGTCTCACTTCGTCAGGCTCTCTGGATCTCTCTGGCGACAGTTCTTCAATCTCCTTAGACCTGTCAAGTCTCTCCTCTACATCCTCCCCAGATTTCTCCAGTCCTGCCTCTACACCATCTCTAGACCTCTCCAGTCTCACATCCTCATCCTCCCTAGAAGTTTCCAGTCACACCCCCTCAGCTTCCCTGGACTTCTCCCCTACAATCCGTCCATCCTCACGAGGTGACTCAGAGCACACCTCCTCAACCTCTTCAGAATCACTAGATCTCACTGATTTTAACTATCATCTCATGTTTCAGGGCTCCTCTGAATTATGCTCATCAACCACTGAGGATGTTTCTAATTTCGTCTCTACATCTTTTCCGGATGTCTCCAATCTGACCTTTCAGGATGCTTCTTCCCTTACTTCCTCAGTTTCTTTGGACATTTCTAATCTCACATCTTTAGTCCCGCCAGACCTATCCACTCTCACATTTTTGGATGTTGCTAATCGCACCGCTTCAGCATCTCTTGATCTCTGCATCTAACTCTCCTAACATAACCTTTCCTCTTTCTGCAGCCTCTCTGTATCTTTCTAAGCTTTCCTCCTCTATGTGCTCTTTCCTAAGTTTCATCTCTGAAAGTTCTTATCTGGAAGTTTAGGGCTTCACAAATATATCCGAGCATCTGAACAGACCCAGGCATGAAAACAGGTTGTACAAATCTATAAAGGTGCCTTGTTTACAGCTACATAAACATCAATATTTATTCTCGAATGTTTGTAGAGCACAATTTCTGTCGCTAAATTCCATTCTGTCTCTGTGGTACCTCTTCTAAAGTTTTAACTTTTTTAATTCATTCTGAATTTTTATCTATCAGGACCAATAAAGAGCAGATAGAGCTAAATGTGCAAATAATTGCATCCAATTACCTATCAAATCATCAGATGTTACCATTAAACCTGCATTTGCATATAACATCCCTTTATCAACATATGTAAGTAGTACAGTTACTTGTGTTGCATAGCTAGCAGAGAGGGGCTTCCTTAAATATTTGATGCTTTCTTGTAGTTTTTTATCATTGTTATATCTGGGTTTAAGAAAAAAAGTTTTGTTTCAATATCACGTCACTGCACCCTTTCTGTGTTAAAAGAACTGTCATAACAAAGATTTTTTTAATTGATTCAATTTTTAGAAGTTGGAAAGCTTTGCTCCTATTTGCCATGTCTGTCTCAAAACTATGATAACAATGGCTTGCACAAAAAAAAAGGAAATAAATGCATGAAATAAGAACTACTTTCTGCCTGATTTATACTAGTTTATTCTTAAAGGAGGAAAGATTGTAATGCACAGATTTTAGAAATGAGCACCAAATTCAATAGGAGCAAAGCTGTTTAGCAGTTATTAAAAAAGAAAAAATATCACTGCTATAGCCGTTAGAATCATGGAGTGGTTTGGGTTGGAAAGGACCATAAAGCCCATCCAGTTCCACCCCGCTGCCATGGGCGTCCCACTGGATCAGGGGGGCTCAAAGCCCCATCCAACCTGGACTTCTCCCAAGTGACAGGAGGAGAGGAAACGGCCACAAGTTGCACCAGGGCAGGTTCAGGTTAGACACCAGGAAACATTTCTTCACTGAAAGGGTTCTCAGGCACTGGCAGAGGCTGCACAGGGAGGTGGTGGAGTCCCCATCCCTAGAGGTGTCTAGAAGACGGGCAGATGAGGTGCTCAGGGATGGTTTAGTAGCGGACAGGTACCGTTGCACTCGGTGACCTCAGAGGTCTTTCCCAACCAAGCCATTCTATGGTTCCATGACCCCACGACCCGTGGCCCCGCCTCCCAGCGCCCCACGAGCGCAGGACGGGAGTGGCGCGCGCACTCAGCCCTCTGATTGGCCGCTGCGCTGGTGCGAGTCACGCCGGATGCGCAGCCA
>JAUMJL010001382.1:600000-879861 GCA_033558185.1 Dromococcyx pavoninus | reverse complement strand
CCCTCGCTCCTTTAAAGTATCGCCCCGCCCCCTGAAGGCCCCACCCGCAGCCGAGTCCTGCTCGCCCCCTTTAGGCCCGGCCCCTTCCCTTTTAAGTCCCCACCTTCTTCCCCTTTAGACCCCTCCCGCGTGCGCGTCTCTCCTTTTTGTCCCCCGTGCCGTGCCGTAGCGCTCCGGGGAGAGAGCGGCATTGTGCGGGCTGCGGGCCGCGCATGCGCCGTCCTGCATTTCCCCCGCCTGGCGGCCCCGGAGCTGCCGCCGCCGCGTCCCCCCCCCCCCCCCCCTTCCCCTCCCGCGGCCGTGCTCCTCCTCCTCCTCCTCGCCGGCGCGGAGGAGGCGCCGCCGCCTCCAGCTCCCCCTATTCCCCGTTTGCTTTCCCCCCCCCCCGGTAAGTCACCCGCCTGCCCCGCTGCGCTCCCGCATCGCCGTTCCGCGCGCGCCGCCTCCCCTCAGGCAGCACGCCGACCCCGCTCTCTCCGCTTCCCCTTTGGGTGCGTTCGCCCGCCCTCCCCTCCCGCGCAGGGAACTCTCGGGTCGGCGCGTACCATTCCCGGGGGGCGAGGGGGGCGTGTGGGGCTGCAGGGAGGGGCGTGGGGGGGGTGGGAAACCCCCCCCCCCCCCCCCCCCCCCCAGCTCCACCGGGCACAGCGAGGCGAGGGCAGGCGGGGCAGGGGCGTTCGTAGGCGGGAGGGGTGTGTCGGTACCGCGTGGCCGCATCCTCGGTGCGGGGAGGAGGCTGCGCAGCGGGCTGCGTTCTAGCCCAAGTTCACAGGTTTGTTCCAGTTTGGGTTGACTTGGGGTGCTCGTGGGTGAGGAGCTGGGCATGAGCCGGCAATGTATGCTCGCAGCCCAGAAAAACAACCGTATCCTGGGCTTGCATCCACAGCTGCGTGGCCAGCGGGGATTCTGCCCCTCTGCTCTGGTGAGACTCCACCAGGAGCCCTGTGTCCAGTTCTGGAATCCCCAACATAAGAGGATATGGAACTGTTGGAACGGGTCCAGAGGAGGCCACAAAGATGATCAGAGGGCTGGAGCATCTCTGCTATGAGGACAGGCTGAGAGAGTTGGAGTTGTTCAGCCTGGAGAAGAAGGGGCTTCAGGGAGACCCCATAGAGACCTTCCAGTACTTGAAGGGTGCTACAGGAAAGCTGGGGAGGGCCCTGAAGTGATAGGACAAGGGAAAATGGCTCTGAATTGGAAGGGGAAAGAAACTCTTCAGGATGAGTGGCACAGGCTGCCCAGAGAAGTGGTGGTTGTCCCATACCTGGAGGTGTTCATGACCAGGTTGGATGAGGCTTTGAACAGCCTGCTCTATTGGGAGGTGTCCATGGCACGGGTGTTGGAACTGGATGATCTTTAACATACCTTCCAACCAAAACTATTCTATGATTCTATAAAATAAATCAGATTGGCATTAGGGAACTTTAATTTCTTATTGTTGCCACCAGTGATTTTTCCATGCTATGGAGTGGTCTTGTTAAAGCAGACGGGCAACCAGTAGCACTTTACTCTGCACTCTCCCTTCCCTGTCCAAGAAGGAGATGCTTGAAAACCCAGTAGGTGCTGGAGGAGCAAATACTCTTGCTCCCAAATCTGCTGCCACCAGCAAAAAGAACAGCAGTGGCAGTAGGATAGTGTGAGTGCGCTTTGAAGGCAAATGCATGTGGTGTGAGCTGGAGGTTATTCTGTTATTAAGCTGAAATGTAGCTGAGCTGTGATGGAGATTGTTCCCTCTGCAGTATCAGCCTGGATTGCTGAATACTGGCACAGTGTCGTCAGGTTTTGTTACAGAAAGCGAGTCTGGCGAGGCTCACACAAGGCCAGCGTTCAGTCGGGTAAAAGTCTCAGCGGAGAGGAGTAGGATTTGATATTCAAACCAGTCAGGAGAGAAATACGAGACTGAAACACTTGCATGCCGAGCTGAAAGAAATCTAGTAGGGTCTTAAGCTTTGGAAATGTTTATTATTTTTGTGTTCATTGTGATCTTGTATTCTGTACCTTAATAATTCTGGAAAAAAGGTCTTTGGCTGTTCCTTTCCACCCTCTGTACAAACTGTTATATTTATTGTGTACCAAGTAGAAGTATTTTGAGGGCTATGATACAAAAACTCTGCCCCATCTAAAGGCGTTCTGCTTTTTATCTATCTGGAATAGAGCAGAGTGGAGAAGAGCTTTCAAAGAAGGGATAGAAGGCCATGGCTTGGGTTCTTGGACTTGAGCATTAGTAGGTCTGAAGGCCTGAAATGCTGCTGAGATGCTGAATAGATACAGAATGTGAGTTTTCTTACTGGTTTCTGGTGACCTGCAGTTAGGCTACTCTCGTTCTTTTAGCCCCTGTCTTTTGACAGCTAATGAGAATATTTTTGTTTCCCTTCCAGGTATTCATTTCAGTGTGGGTCTCCTCTCAGTGGCAAGTGCTGCCTTTTGAAGCAGCACATTCATTCTCCCCCTTCAAGCACCATAAGTCTCATTTGCCAGCCTCAGAACCATGGCAACAGAAGAAAAGAAGCCAGATGCAGAATCCACCAAAACACAATCTACTCCTTCCTCCTCAACCAATCAGAGCAAGGTGTGTGGGGGGCTCCAAACAATATCCGCGTAAATACACACGGCAGCTACCTGCATATTCAACAGGCAAACCAGAATTAGAGGATTCAATTCTAATGCAGATTCAGAACTTCTCCAGGTTTCTGCTTCTGCTGTTGTCTCAAATGAAAATGTACTGAGAATTTTATGGGAAAAGCGGATGAGTACAGCCTCTTTTGTCATGCTGGGTTTTTTTTTAGTGGAAGTTCTTGCTAGTGAAATACTACTTGTTATTTTGAGCATTAGCAGCGCAGGTTGTTTGTATCCTTGGAATGCCCAGAGAAGTGGTGAATCTGTGATCGTAGTTGCAAAGTGGGGAGGTGCTTATTATTCAGATTCTTTAAGCCTGCAGATGCTCAAAGGAGATATTTCTGTCTTAAAGTGAAGCCTCCACAAGGGTGGAGAGGAGGAAGAAAATAGGGATTTTTGGGATACGGAGGAATTTCCTGTTATTTGATTCATGATAAGGAAGAAACCTGAAAACACTTAGAAGCTTTACATTGAATAGTGTCAAGAGTATTATTTTCATCCCCCAAGCACAGGATTACTCTCACCTGTTTGTTATTGGGTGAAATTCATACTAGTGTTGAGTTTGGTGTTGTGCATGCAAGAGTGAGAGACTGCTGGCCCAAACAGAAAGGGCGATTTTTGTTTGGTTTGTGGTATTTGTGATTTGTGTAATCTGATACAGAGCTTGTCGCTGAGATACTGAATTTGGAATTTATTGAACTCATTGATGTGTATTTTTCTTACAGCCTGCACCAGTAAAACCAAACTATGCTCTAAAGTTCACGTTAGCGGGACACACAAAGGCAGTCTCATCAGTAAAATTTAGTCCTAATGGCGAGTGGCTAGCCAGCTCCTGTAAGTATTGCTATTCTTCATCTCATCTAAAACGTGCAAAATGGGACCTTGGAGAACTGCCTGTCTTTAGTGTTACCCTCATCAGATAGAGGAGGGATGTGCTGTTATGGTTTTTCCTAAAAGGAGCAGTACTGAAGCTGTCAGTCTTTGAGATAATCTGCTCTGTTACTTTGAACACCGGATCTTCTACGCATTGAAGTTGGAGAGTCCTCACTTGTTCAGCTTCTTTTACTGAACAAATGGGCAAAATCAAACACAGGATTCTTTTCCTTGTGCTTTTCTATATTGCTAAAGACCCAGCTTAAGCTTTTGAATTAAACTTTGTGTACAGTCTCTGCAGGCAAAAGCTTAGCTCTGGGAAATAAAGTAGCTTTGTGCCACTAGACTGTGGTGTGGAGAACTGGCTATGTGCTTCTGGCTGGTGTGCCACAGGTGTTTAATAAATCAGAGCCTTTGATTACCCCAGTGAGAGAGGCAGAATATTATTATAAATAGTGTTTCACTACTTGTTCCCTTAAGTGGTAGATTGGTCCTCTTCCTGTCAGCTTTGATATTTTTTTGTTAGTCAATATTATTTGAGAGCTTTCATTTAAAAATATGTTTATGGATGCTCAGTGATCCAGAGAGGATCCATGTATAAGGAAAGGGCAATTGAGAAGAACACTTTTGGATGTGATGGTGAGGGCCATTCAAACATCTTCTGGACATGGAAATGACTTGGGTCTTTGGACTAACTGCAGATGGCCGTAATAAGGCCAGTGTAATGTGCCATGTATAAACCTTTTTTGTGTTCAGGTGTACTCATGAAAGTCCCACCCATGTTTTCCAACCTCTACCTCTGGCAAATATCAACATTCTTTTCTCCGGCATGCTTTGCAAATGCACATGGATAATATGTTTGGGTTTTTGCAGTCATTAATTCAGTCCAGCTTGTGGTATAATTTTTGTTCTCTTTGGGCAAAAGCATTTCAGCATTCTTATGGTATGGTTCTACTTTTACTGCTGGCCATCTAAAACAAGAGTAGAAACCCAAGTCGTCGTCAGAAAAGCTAAAGTGGCTGGAGACTGTGCATTCCAGGCAGTTTATGTAATCTCAGCTGCTGCAGCTTGGCGTGCACAAAACTGCTTTACCAATTCCATCTTACCTTATACACTGAGGTCTGCTTGGGAGGGAGAACTGCCCAGGGTTTGCAGAGATGGAGTTAACGCATTTCTTTCCACCTGAAGGGACAGCTGTATCTGTTGGTGCTGTTAATATCTTAATTGGCACATTTCTTTTCCAGCTGCTGACAAACTCATTAAAATTTGGGGAGCCTACGATGGCAAGTTTGAAAAAACGGTATCTGGTCATAAACTGGTAAGTGTGAGGAGATTGCTGTGTACTCAAATGTGAATTTACTTGGAATGAATTTTGCTTTCGTTTCCTCATTCAGAAATTTCCATTCTTGGTTAGACTTGTATTGAAGGCTTGTTCTTTGGTCTCGTTTTGTACTTTGTTGTTTATACAGCCCTGTGCAACAGCCTGGGACTGGAATTGCAGAAGTAGTACTGAGTCAGGCTGGAAATATGGGTGATAACGGAATACCTGTGTGCGCACTGCTTAGCCATTTTCTTGAGTTCCCTCTGTTTCAGGAACACCAACCTCAGGCACAGGGCAGTGCATCCTTGGGTGAAAAATCCCTGTAAGCTGAAACGCTGTGTCCTGTTCCATCTTTCCTTTTTATATGGAGCAGAATGGCTTGCCTTTTAAGGAGATTGAATTTTTCTTGTGGGTTTGCCTACATAAACACAACACTTACTCATTCTGCAAAGTTCTAAAGAAAACACAAACTCCCAAACTCTTTGTGTTTTTTTTTTTGTTTTCTAATGTTTCTCACATGCTGAGGTTTCATAAGCAAAAATGAAGTTTCACCAAAAGAAAAGCCAGTAGAATCTTGTTCTTCAGCCTTTGGGAACTCAGACCATACAGAGCAAGCTGTTTGTCATGAAGAGAAGCCACTTGTTCAGATTAGTTTATAGAGCATGCTGTTTATGAATTCTGAGAAAGGGTGTTGGTGGACACAGTGAGAGCCACGTGAACAAAGCATCGACCTTTTTGGAACATAGGGCTCAGCTTAAAATGAACAAGCGTTAAAGGAGTTCTTAACCCAGTCAAATCAATGAATTTCAAACTCAATGTGGAATTTTCTTTCAAGCTTCAGCTGTGAATATAATATGCAGTCTGTGTTTTCCATTTTCCTGTGTCAGTGAAAACCCAGAGCTGAGTAGAGAATTGTTTTCCTTTGTTTTAGGGTATCTCTGATGTTGCTTGGTCATCAGATTCCAACCTTCTTGTCTCCGCCTCCGATGATAAAACTCTCAAAATATGGGATGTAAGCTCGGTAAGGGCAGAAACTATTGTTTACCTTCCTTCTCCCCAGCACTGGCATCTCAACCTGTGTTCTTCAAGAGGCAGTCTTGATGGGCTATGATGAGAGAAGGTGGAGTTTTTAGCACTGGCTCCTGTTGGGGTAATACTCTTTCCTGCTTGTAATGAGCTGCTGGTTGAATGGGCTGTGAGGAGTGAGTTACGCTGTCTGCTTGTGGAAGGAGATGCTTATTGGTACCATAAAGAGTCTTCTGAGAGCGCTTAAGCCTTATGGTGGCAGCGCAACCACAGGCTTCATTTCTGAAAACAGCCTCTTGGGTGAAACCTTATTGTAACTTCTTATCATGGTTTCACTTGTTTTTGCTTCTCTCCCCCTTCTTTTTCTGCTATGAAAATGAGAACTACATGATTTAGTTGAGTTCTGATTAGGTATGTTAAACTGCTTGGTTCTCCTGAGTTGTCCAAAAGCTTTGCACCTTGTCTACAGTCCTTAAAAATGTGGAGTTTTTTCTTTCTTGTTGTTTTGCTGTAGCTGGTCCTGTGCCCATCTAAATCTGGGGTTAGAGATGGTTGCTTTGTGTGCTGCATAGTGATAAATGCAGCTTATCAATGCGTTTGTGGTGCTGAAGGTTGCTGTGTATTTAACTCTGCTAATTCTTATTTCAGGGTAAATGCTTAAAGACTTTGAAAGGGCACAGTAACTACGTTTTTTGCTGCAACTTCAATCCTCAGTCAAACCTCATCGTTTCTGGATCAGTAAGTGATTTAATTTTTTTCTTTGTGCAAAGCAAGCACTGCACACCCCTGTCAGCCAGCACTGAGGGGACAGAAAGGTTCTTTTAGGGATCTTTGGCAGAATGATGATGGCTCTAAACTGTAATTACAATTAAAGCTTTATTTTCTTAACAGGTTATTATGATTAGGATAGCACAGAATTTATGATTAGGATTTCTACAAGCAGAACGTGTAATGCAATTTATAGGTAGTGTAATACAGGATTTATAATACAACTTAACTTACAATTTCTGATCATCTAGATTCTAACTCAACTCAAAGTATGATTTCTAATCACCTGGACCCTCTGCAGACCAGGTCAGATCTCAATACACGATTTGCTGTATCAATATTACAATAATCTAGATTTGAAAATCATATAAAAATAAAAGAACATGTATCTTTCGTTGGAGGAAGCAGATGATGGTGGGGGCATCCCTGGCTACTGAGGGATCACAGTCATGCTGTCCAGTTCTGGTCCAGGTTCCCCACTTTGAACTTGCAACTGTTTAATTTTGTGGGCAGTGCTCTGTGTGCTGTTACTCTTCCCTGTTCTGGGATGGGGTGATCACCACCACCAGGTGTCTGGGACCTTCAAGGCCGGCAGGGAGGGGAGTAATTGGCCTGGGGCCCAGGAATCTTGAGGCAGGTGGGGAAGGGAAGAAGAAATCTGTTTGGTTTGTCTACTTGGTTCACAAGACCTTTAAAGCCTGATAATGAGGGAAAGGGAGTGTGTGACTCGCTTGGTCACAGAGAATGGCTGCTTGCCCTATAAAGTGGTGTTAGTTACACTACATGTTACCAAGCGTTAAGAGCAGGGGCTGCTGGTCACTACCCCTTGCCATTTCAATTCTCAGTCTTGCTCAACAAACACAGCCTGTAGTCAGGTGAACTGTGAGGTGCCACTGCTGTCTTTGCTTAGGGACACAGTCAAGCCCTTAACCCATCCCCAATATGCAGATGGAGAGGAAGAGTTCAGGGAACTCTGTTCCCAGCCTGTTGGTTTTGCCCTGTGTGGTGCTATGCTTTCTGACACAGCTGCAGTGTAGCTGGAGGAAGGCACGTGCATCTAGTCAAGCTGTAACACCTCGCATGCCTTGAATAGGTCCATCATTAAACCACCTTGTGCATTTTTTCAATCTTCAGTTTGATGAAAGCGTGAGGATATGGGATGTGAAAACAGGGAAGTGCCTCAAGACGTTGCCTGCTCATTCTGACCCAGTTTCAGCTGTAAGTCCCTTCTGATAAAGGAATACAGTAACATGCTTATTTTGTTTAGCAGAGCTCCTCTCCTGCCTCTGTAGAGGAGTGGGTTTGTGCCCTGACCCCTGTTATCCCACCCTTGCACGGTATAGCGGATGGGCTGAGGTTGATTTGTCAGTGGTAATTGCTCAACGAGAAAGAAATGAACAGTATTTTATGTAAGATCAGTGCATATTTCGGTCTTGGGTGTTAATGTGGGGAGCAGTGAACAGCACTGTGCCAGTTGTGCCTGAGTCTGGCAGCCTGTTGCTGGGCACAGGTCTGTGTGTCACTTGAGGATCAGAGAACAGCCTGTGCATCTGTTGCTTCTGTATTGTTCCAAGCTGTTACTAAACTCCAGAGCAGAAAGGTTCTATAGTATGCTCCATTTCAAATCTCATCCATTAGTAGGTAAAAGGAGTTCAAATGAAGGAAAACCAGAAGCTGTTCAACTCTCTCAATGTTTTTGAAATGAAGGAAGCAAAAAACCTTGAACCTCATATGTGCTAAAGCGTGGCTGTTGTAGCATTGTTGTGCCTTGTGTAGGAGATAATTTCACATGTATGTATGTTAGAAGTAATTTTTCTTTAAAACAGTAGTATTTTGAGGTGTAGTTGAAGGCAATAAATTGATCTTAAAACATGCATGTGGCTTCATATGAGGTTAAATTGCATACCCTTAGGATTATAAGGCATGTATCCCCAGGTGTGATACTACTATTATTCGAGCAGCCAATGTTGTCTGAACAGAGCATCCATGTTTGTGTTGTTCTTAGCTTCTGAAGAAACATCTAGATGCTTGAATAAGCAACTGTAGTTAACATCCATTCCTCTATAACTTGCAAACTAAGGGAAAGAGTCTTGGTTTGGATGTGTTTCCCATCTAAACTCGTGCCTGTTGTTTGGATGTCGTGTTGTTTTTCTGCTTCTGCCCACACGAATTGCAGTGCCAGTAATGGAAGATAAGTGCTTTCAGGAAAACTTGAAAGTTTGATTTTTGATCTCAGTAAAGTGATTTTCCCCTTCTGTAATATTCCAGGTGCATTTTAATCGTGATGGATCCCTGATAGTGTCAAGTAGCTATGATGGACTCTGGTAAGTGTTTTTTTTCATGTCTGCAGCACTGTTAGAACGTTCTGCATTATAAAAAAGACCTTTTTTTAAAAAACCCTTTTATTTGTAATGTTAAAATAGGAACAAAGACTTCAAAACCAATAGTAATGACTCTGTTGCTTTTTAATAGTCGAATCTGGGATACAGCATCAGGCCAGTGCTTGAAAACACTGATTGGTAAGTAGGACTGTTTCTTATTTGTGCTCTATTTTTCACTGTTAAGTTGTGACATAGGTATTTGGCATCATTACTGTGAACAGTGGCATTGTTAAGCACTCCTTTTCTCCCCTACCATTCTGTTAGTGCGCTGTTGCCCTCCTGTCCTCTCACATGAGTGGAAACTTGCTTAATCTTTCGGTGTTGTATAGTATGGGTGGACAAGCAAGAGTTTTCCAAAGTTTCCTGCCATGCAGCTGTGAGGAGCTTGCTGTGCAGCAGTTCAAAACTGCAACAACAAAGTTGTTTTACTGTTGGATGTGATGGAAACAGTCTGTGACTACTGTAATTGAAATGAAAATGTGAACTATAGGTGAGTGTCCCTGACTTAGAAGTGATCTTCTGCCCTTGGTGCTGGCCTTTGTGCTTATAGACATAATGGTTCTCTTAGTGCTTTTGTGACACTGGTGGGGAGGTGATGGTCTCCCTGTGGTGGGATGGTGCCTCTCAGAGGCAAGGTCTCTGTCCTTGCTGTGCTGGTGAGAGAGCAGTGTTCCAGAAGAGCCTCTGTTTCTGTTTGGTGGCGAGAGGATGCAGCAGCAGAGGTGTTTGGTGCTGCTCCTGTGCCTGCCCTAGCTGTGCCTCCAGCTCTCAAGCTGCTGCTCTGCATTGGCTCATGCCTAAACCTCCCACGGGTGCAGCAAGCAGAGCATCCAGAGCTCTGCACTCGTGGTGCTTGTTCCCTGTGCAGAGGGCTCACCACTTAGACTGTGATGTCTACATCCTGTTGGATTGCCCTGGGGTGATGCTATTGGGCTCCCAGGGGCTGATTTGTCCCAGGTTCATGTGGTGCAACCCCTCTTCTCAAGCACAGCCACCTAGAGCAGGCTGCCCAGGACTGTGTCCAGACAACTTTCAGTGGCTGGAGACTCCAGAGCCTCCCTGGGAAGCCTGGGGGAGTGTTTGGACTAGACTAGAGTATCCTCAGTTGGAAGGGACTTGCAATGGTCCTCTAGTCCAGCCGCCTGACCACTTCAGGGCTGTATGGTCAGACCTCTCCCTTGCATACAGCTCGACACCTCCACCTTGCCTGCCCTACTTATCCTTCCTGAACAACCTGCTACCTGCCCCCATTCTCCAACAAAGTGTTGCACAGACACTCACAGACAGAGGGTTGCTTAAAACTAAGCTAATTTATTGTGATCTTTGAATCACGTAGAAGTCCAAGAGGGTATCAGCTCTTTCCAGTGGCGGAGATTCCTCAAGCTCTGATTATGCTGAGCTCCTATTGAGTGGTCTGCTGGTAAAGCTGGCCTCTGCCTACTGAAGGTTTGTGTAGGTGCCTGAGCTGCATTGCAAGCATCCTCTCAGTGCAGGTGTTCATTGTGGAGGTGCTTGTCAGCTGGAACACACAGGAGTGGGAGGAGGGCAGCACTGTTAGCTGGCAGTGGTGCGACTGAGGCAGAAGCAGCCAGTCTGTTCTCACCAGCATTTGGAACCAGCAGGCAGTTTTCTCTACATCTAAGTAGGAGTCTGTGCAGAGGGTGTGTAGGAGGTTGGAGCGCTTGTCCTTCTGCTGCTTGTTGTTGGGGTGGTGGAGAAAGCACAAATTACCCCCCAGCATCTGCTCCCTCAAGCACGTGCACTCCAGTTCCACATGAATGCTGGACTTTGCTGATATCTGCCCCGTGGTGTCTTGCTCCAGGCGGAAGGAGTGCGTGGGGTGGATGCTCCAGGTTTCATAGGTGCCATCCATCTCGGTGGCTAGGTGTATCTGTGGCATGGAAATGTTCTTGCAGAGCACTCTGCAGACACCAAGAAGGTCATCCACCAGCTCTTTCAGCGTCTTGTGTGTGTTGGGCAGGCCCTGCACTGGCAAAGGGGTGGGTACAGCCAAAGACCCATTGTCGCTGTGTGCACTATCGAGACCTTCCTTCTCCGTGTGCTCCTCCTTCTTGCTGATGGAGCTGTGCTGCTTACTGCAGCTATCAGAGTTATGCTTCATTTTTCTGACCAGCCAGCAGATCATAGCAAGCATGACCAGGACTCCTGCGGCAATACAAAGCTGATACACAGAAAGGAATGAGGCCTCCTTTGCAGCTGTGGTTGGTTCAGTCTCCCTCAGATTCTCTTCATGACTCTTTGTGTGCTCAGCTGTAACCACATCGATGTGATGACAGATCTTTGACCCAAGCTGGACAGCCAGCCCAGCCAAAACGAGGGTGATTTTCAGAGTCATGGCCTGGAGGTGGTGGGAGAAAACGGGGTTAAGTGTGAGGGAACATGAGTCAGGGTTTGTGAGCACTGCAAGGATGGGACTCATGGGCTGTCCCAGGAAAGTGTCTGGGCACTGGTGTCCAGAGGCTTGAAGAGGCCCCAGGTTCTGACTGGAGACGGCATGGGGACCATCGTACCCAAGCTGCCCTGATTGCCAGCCCCTGGCTGGGCTGTGCCCTGTGTAGGGGTGAGGGACACCCAAGTTGAGTCTCATGAGGCCCATACCTGCCGCACAACAGCATCCCATGGAGCCATGAACACCTGCCATATCCCCACAGCCTCTCTGGTCACCTGCCGCCCCTGGGAGCCTCGAACACCTCTGCTCCCACCCCTGAGGGTGATACCATGCCCTGCCCTGTGGCTCTCCCTCTGTGTTAGAAACCTCCTGGGCACCTGCCCCATCCTTATCCATCCCAGCCTTCCTTCTGCACGCTGCACTCGCCAGTTGCCTGAGTCAAATGGCAGTGGGGCTGGCTGGTAGCAGCTCCCATTGTGATCTGTCCCTATGCTGTCAATCACCAGAGCAGCACCATGCTTTGGAAGATGGAGAAAAGGAGATGTGTAGAGAAAAGCTAATATCACTCTAGTCTTCAAAAAGAAACCTCACCCCCAACCTCAGAAAAGTGATGGAGCAACTCATTCTTGATGAAGAAAAGCTTCTTTCCTATGAGGGTGACAGAGTACTGGAACAAACTGCACCAGGAGGGTGAGGAATTTCCACCTCTGGAGATACTCTGAACCTGCTTGAACACGATCCTGTGCAGCCTGCTCTGGGTGACCCTGCCTTAGTAGCAGGGTTGGACTGGATGATCTCCAGAGGTCCTTTCCAACTCCCACCATTCTGTGAATCTGCAAAGGATTATTTAGAATGTGTGTGAAAAAAAATGCTTAATATCCTTTTTTCAGAAAACAAATCACCTTTCTTACCCTGGTCTTTTTCTTGAAGTACAAAGGGGCAACAAAGCCAAAAGCTCCTTGCAGTGGCACAATTATAACTTATTATTGTCTAAAGAAATGCTTTCTCAATGAGACAACACAACTGTGCACCACTTAACGTGGCTTTTATTTTCACTGTAGATGATGATAACCCTCCTGTGTCGTTTGTGAAGTTCTCCCCAAATGGCAAATACATTCTAGCTGCAACTTTGGACAAGTAAGTATTTAAAAAAGAAAAAGAGAAAAGGCTTTGAAATGTCTGTATCAGATCAAACTTTACTTTGCCATTTAGCCCTCATAGTAGTGATACTGCACGAGTTCATATGCACTCAAACTCGAAAAGCCTGCAAGGTGTTGTGCTGTGCTAATGGGACAAGTGGGACTGGGCTTTTTTTAAAGTCTTGGCACCACTGAGGGACTGCAACACCTCTTGGTTCTTTCTTGTACCTTTCAAAACCTTTACTAGGTTGTGAGGTTGATGTCTTCCTTCTCTGAGCATCTTTGTATATATGGTCCCACAGGCTGTCATTTGCCTTTTCCAACTTGTCAATGAAAAACAGAGCAAACTCAGGTTAGGCTCCCTTGGGGAAGAAAAAGAGAAATCAGGCTTGGTAGTAAAATTGATACTTTGGGGTTGACTAATGCTGCATTCCGAAGCCAGGCTAAAGTGATCCATGTAGACTGTAAGAAATATGACATGGAGAAACTTTTTCTGGAAATTGTGAGATGAAGAAAATCCAAGAACTACAATCTTTGTTTTTCTTTTGTTTTCTAGCACTCTTAAACTTTGGGACTACAGCAAGGGAAAGGTAAAACCAGTCCTGTTTCACTATGTAGACTTAACTAGGCTTACAGGAAAATCTGGATTTCATTCATGCTTTTTGAACTTGCTTAACACTATGAATACTGTGGAAAAAAAAAAGATGTTAGGACCCCTTTATTGGAGAGGACAAACATTTAGCAGGGCCTGTTGTGGTAGAGCAAGGGTTAATGGTTTTAAACTGAAAGAGGGGAGATTTAGACTAGATAGAAGAAATTTTTTACCGTGAGGGTGGGGAAGCACTGGCCCAGGTTGCCCAAGGAGGTTGTGGATGCCCCATTCCTGGAGACATTTGAAGTCAGGTTGGATGGGGCTCTGAGCAACTTGATCGAATTGAGGGTGTCCCTGCTCACTGGGTGACCTATAAAAGTCCCTTCCACTCAAACCATTCTGTGATTCTATGGCTGAAGATGCCTCTAAGAAAAAAAAATTGGCTCCTGTATAGCCCTGAGACATTGAATAAAGCTGTATTTCTGCATTTTTCTCTTTATGAACAACACGTTGCTGTTGCTCTGTTTCTCTGTGATAATGTGACAAATTTAGGGCTTTGCTTTTTTTTTTCTTCAAAATTGTTTAGTGTTCTAGGGCAGAGGTGCTCTCTGCATCCTCTAGATAAGTTGGCAGGGTGGGAAACACAGGCAGATATATTTAGTGTTTACTACCAAGAAAATTTGTCCTTGACTGAGAAAACCACCTCCCGTCTGTGTTAATATCTTGTGGCTCTTCCCTTCCAGTGCCTGAAGACGTACACAGGACACAAAAATGAGAAGTACTGCATATTTGCAAATTTCTCTGTTACTGGTGGAAAGGTTAGTGTTTATTTGAGGTACTTTTTACCAATGTGCAGTTTTTACTGCTTGTCTGTGTAGGAGAAACAGCAGTTTGGGGCTGGAAACCTTTGGTGGGTGCTGGCTCACACGTGCCGTAGTACAGTGGGAAAAAAAGAGTCGTAGAAAACTCCCTCTGAGCACCTCTGGTGTCTGTCTCCAGGTGGGCTCGCTGTCCCATTGCAGGTGCCTCTCACTATGGCAGCAGAAGAGGACTTTCCTGCAGCAGTAGAGCGTGTTGTGGTGGAGATGACACAACAAGTCAGCAGAGGTTATGTTCTCACACAGAACCACCTTAGCACTCGTGGATCTGTTAGTTTTCCTCCTCCAGCATTAGCAGGGTGGAACAAAGCTTTCTGCTGCCTGTATGCCCTGAACAGAGGCTGGGAGAGAACAAACAGCATCACACAGTCGTATGTTGGAGGTTCCCTTTCATATGGTGACAAGGAAGTGTGTGCTGAGTAGTAGCAGTTAGATACAGGTGAGAAGGATTACAATAATGGTGTGTTTGCTTCCAGTGGATCGTGTCCGGTTCAGAAGACAACCTGGTTTATATTTGGAACCTTCAGACAAAAGAGATTGTACAGAAATTACAAGGACACACAGGTTTGGAAGAGGATTTTGTTTTTATTGGTGCAATATCCCTCATGCCAACTTGCTCAAGCTAAGCCCTCATTATGTTTTCTCTCGTTTTTTAGTTTTGACTGACAGACTCAAATTCTTGACTCACTGAAACTTAATTGAACCTTGGGAGTTTGCTCCCTTTTATGAAAGGTTTTTATGGGCATTTCAAGTGTTTATTCTTTCACTGTGAAAACTTTAACATCAACTTAAAGAGATTTCCTCGAGTTCGGAACTGGGCAGGATATTTAAGCAACTCACTAGTGATTCTGAATTGCCTGTTAACACCTTCCGAAACTGCAACTCTTGGAGGGGTCAGGGCTGATGTGCTCCTGCTGTTGATGTGTGTGTGTGTGCCTGCTCTTGAAGGCAGAGCTGAGCATGTCTTGACTGGGTGCTACAGCCTGAATCCCATAAGAGAGCAACACTTTCACTGTACTGACTGAAAGGAATTGTGCTGTGAAATTTAAGTGTGCTTATTCCTTTACAGGACCTTTGTTTTGGACTGTAAATTGGGGCAGTGGCAGCAGGTTTTCATTCTCAGGCTGGGGCAAGGCTCTGGAGATGAAGTGCTATCTAAGCATTGGATAGGATGTTTGAAATAGCTTACATGGAAAGAAGAAACTGACCTGTTTTTTTGAGCTGTTTCTGACATAATATGCCAAGAGTTTTGCCTGTGAAGTAAACAAGGACTAGAATCTGGAGAGTTCTCGTGTTTTGAAACCCGTCAAACACTTGCCAGCTACTCAATCTTGAATCTTTTCTGTTAGTATTTCCTCGCACAGAGAAGCAAGATATTTATAAATAATACTTGGAAAATAATTTTAGTGCAGAGGTGCTCTAGATAAGTTGGCAGGATGGGAAGAGCAGGCAGATATATTTAGTCTTTTCTGCCAAGACAGTTTGTTATTGAAATTATTTATTAATAATACATTTATAATTCTGGTTTTAAAATGTGATAGCAATGTGCATACATTTTCAGAAACGCCTTCTACAAACCAGATTTCATTGCTGTAAATAATGATATTCTCTATCTTTTCTTTTTGCCTAGATGTTGTCATCTCGACAGCTTGTCACCCAACAGAAAACATCATTGCATCAGCAGCACTAGAAAATGACAAAACAATTAAACTGTGGAAGAGTGACTGTTAAACGTTCCAGTATCACTTTAGAGACTGTCAGGAAAAAAATGTTTTTAAAAAAAAATATTAAAAAATCCACGTGAGAATAATAAATCCAGTTTGGCAGGAAACCTGAAGACTATTTGATAAAGTGGTTTCTGTTTAGTCTTGGCCCAAAGAAAACATCTTAGCTCTTTGCTAGAACCGGGCAATGTGGTGGGAAAAGAGAAAAAAAAAAAAGATGCAGTGTCTCCTTTTCTTGCCTAAACTTTTGGCAGACAAACGGATCATTCTGACATCACGTTAGAAGTGTCAGCCTTGGCTTGGACACCCCAAAGATCCTGTACTTTCTGGTGGTGTTACTTCTGGGTGCTGTTGCTGCTTCAGGAAGAGCTGCCAGTCTGCTTTGTAACAGTGAGTTAAGTCATGAGCCTAGAGGTGTGTGGAATTTTTATTTTTTAAATGTCTAATTTTTAAACTTCCCCCCTTCCCCCCCCGAATGTAGGTTCTAGTCTCTTGGGAAGTTTGTTTTATTGTTTTAACTAGGAGTACTGCATCTTTAAGGGTGCTTCATCTTAAACACTCAGCTCAAACTTTTGTGACCAAATAAAACCATGCAGTTCCAGATTTTCTTCTTCTTGCCCCTGACTTGACTCCTGTGGTGAAATCTCCTCCTACCTTCTGTATAGTTGCTTACCTCTCGTTACGTGTGTTTAATAGATGCTGTTCTAGAGCGAAGTTCCAGTTCTTCTGTTAACCATTAAAATGAATCCTGCTTGTAGTTGTTCTCAGCATACTTTAATTTTTTTTTCTCTTCTGGCTATAAAGCAAGCTCACAGAACACTGTAAAGTTATTTCAATGTAAAAAGAAAAAAAACTCAGACTTTTGTATCTTGAAAACCCATTGTATGAAACTGTATTGATAATGGCATGGCTCTGTATCTATTTCAGCGTTGGTATTTCTTTCCCTTTTTGTCATACCAATGTGGTATTTACACATCCAAAAAATAATACCATATGCCATAATAAAAAGGTGGGATTTTATGTGTATGCTTGTGGTAAGAGTGTACTGATGTGAACTGTGTCCAAAGAAACCTCCCTTTAAAAACACCTTTGGACGAGCGTTTACAAAGGTGAGTAGTGACAGGATGAAGGGGAATGGCTTTGATATGGAAAGAGGAAGTTGAAAATAGACATGAGGAAGAAGTTCTTCCCTGGCACAGGTTGCCCAGGGAAGTCGTGGCTGTCCAATCCCTGGAGGTGTTCAAGCCCAGGTTGGATGGGATTAGAGCACCCGGATCAAGTAGGAGCCTGTTGCAGGGGGTTTGGAACAGGATGAGCTTTGAGGTCCCTTCCCAACCAAACCATTCTGTGATTCTGTGATTCCCTAATATCCAGCCTGGAAACAACACTGAGCCGTGCGCTCTACGTAGCTATAATGAGTGGTGAGTTGGGGGCCAGGATTAGCTGTACTGAGAACAGGGGTGGTGTGATGGCCTGGCTGCCTCGCCCTGCCCTGGCAGAGGTGGCTTTGTGCTGGGTGGTGGGCGTTGGGGTGTGTTATAACCTGCTGAGGAACAGTGAGCCATCACCCTGGGGCTTTGTTCCGCTGGGTGCTTTCAGGCTGAGGGAAAAGGAGACTCTGGGTGATTGAATCAAACGGGCAGCAGATGGTTTTTTAGCGTTTCCCCATGAAAAAACATGGTTAGATGCCACTAAGTAGGTGGCAGTGCCTTAACCGTATGCGTGTTGTATAGGCCACTGGGGCCTCTTCCATCCTTATCAAGGGGAGTGCTAACCTTCTCTCCTTTCATACAACACGGCTTAGCGCATGCGTACTTTGATATTTAAACCTCCACAGATCTGCTTTTATTTAGAGCACTGTGAGAAGCAGTTTGCTCTTTTCTGCCACAATTTGAAACCTATGTCTGATCTCCATACGCAATATTTTCTTTAATTCCCGTATGAGTAAAAAAAATCCCGCAAACCCTGTTAAAATTTCACGAACGCGCACATTTTGGGCGACTTCTTAATATATTCATCGCTCTTAGCCAATCAAAGCGCAGCAGCCGGATCCGCGTCTACTGCCCCCCTGCAGGTGGTGCCGTGCCGCAATCCCTCTTGCGGACGGGCGCGCTGCCCAATCAGCGGGCGCTTTTCCCAGGGGCGGGCCCTTCTGCCTCCGCCTCGCCCGTGGCGACTGAGGGGATGGAGTGCGACGGTTCGAATCCCGCCTCGGACGGGTCCGTCTGATCTGCGCGGGGTTCAGCCGTCTTTTTGGGTGTCATAGATTAATGGGATGGTCGGGGTTGGAAGGGACCTCGAAGCCCCTCTAGTTGGTTCTAAGCTGAAAGAGGGGAAGATTTAGATTAGATATTAGGTAGAAATTCTTCGCGATGAGGGTGGGGAGGCCCTGGCACAGGTTACCCAGAGAAGTGGTGGCTGCCCCATCCCTGGAAGTGTTCAAGGCCAGGCATGGATGGAGCTTTGAGCCCCTGATCCAGTGGGAGGTGTCCCTGCCCGTGGCAGGGCGGTGGAAGTGGATGGGCTTTGAGATCCCTTCTAACCCAAACTGTTCCATGATTCTATGTTTCTGTGATCACTCACATCCTGGTGCCATTCCCACTGATGCCAGGTTTCCTGTGTCATGCTGTCCCTTGGTCCCACCAGCTCTCCCGGGGCTTCCCACTCTGTTCCCATGAGAAGAGCCAGCCAGTGCTGCTTGCGTAGGAGCCGCTTTGCAGGATGGGGCCGCAGAGGCAGCTGCTGCGCCCAGAGGTGTGCGTGGCTGGGGACCATCTGCTGCATCACCACAACAGAGCCTGGGCTGCTCCTGGCTGCCCCTTCCAGGTACCGATGATTTATTAAGGGATTAAAAGTTTGTTTCCCCTCCTTATTGAATGCTCTGATTTGTGTGTGCATTTAAATCAATCCCATTTCCTGCTGTTTATCCCTTTTCCCAGAGGCTTTGGGCATTGCCGTGTTAGACATTTTTTATAATCACATTGTTTTGAGGCAAGTGAGACACTGCGGGTGGTTTAATTAATTTGGATAAATGAACTGCATTTCTTAGTCACTTCTCCCAGGTGCTAATTGCCCCTTCTGCCCATACATGGATACGTTTGTGTTGTCTCCCAGCGAAACACCGAAGAGTCTGTTTGATAACGAAGATGCTGCGGGCAGGATAGGTCCAAGCCTTTGCCTGGCCAGGAGCTGTGTCTGGCAGAGGAGGTGCCCTGTGGGGTGGGGTGCCCAGGGTGGGGAATTTCAGGTGCTGCTACCAGGCGGTTGCTGGATGGGCTGCATAAGCAGCTTATTTTGTCATTTTAATTTTTTAATCCCATGCATTCGGTTGTGCGCTCTTATTAGTAAGCATTAGCTCTTTAAGTCCCATTAGCTCCACTGAGAGCTGGGGCTTTGCTTGTGGGGATGCCAGCAGGGGGCTGGGGGCCTGATCCTGAAGTCAGTGACATCCATGATGCCCCACATGGCTGTGGATCTGATCCTGGCCCCACAGGATCAGAGCCATCACGGCTTAGTTCTTTCATCCACTGTGCCCCTGGCCCCTTTCCCAGACCCTGAGCATCCCCAGAAAGGCTTCCTCCTGATCCAATGCGAGCCTGGGTCTGGCCCCGTTTGGCCGCTCACTGCTTTATTGATGCAACTATTTTCTTGCATGCAAAAGCATATGTTACATTTAAACCCACTTTCAGGTTTTCCCTTTAACCCCACGGCCATCCCCATGCTGTGCTATGTTAGAGAATCTCCAGCCTTGGGTTTAAAATCAATTGACTGCTTCTCTTTAATAAAATTATTCCTGCCCTCTTTAAATTACACAGTTCACAAAGATGAGGCAGCTCAGAGAGGAAAAAGAAGAGGAAAAAAAAAAAGAGTAAACCCACACATCTCCCCAAACCCCTTCTGCCTAATCCAACTGAATTAGAGGATTTCGAAGTGGATTTAAAACTAAATCTTGATTAGGGAGAATTTCTCTCCAAGAGCTGCTGCACGTAGTATTAATGGGAAGTGATCGTGGACAGGGGAAATAGGACAGAAATAACCGAGGGTAGCACATATGCACTCACGTCTGTGCATGAACTGAGAGAATCGGAGAATTTCTCAAGAGAAAAAGGGAGAAATTAAGCATTGACATAAGACTGGGTGCCACGGGGCTGGTTGGAGAAGAGGGGCGCAGCCAGATCTCTGCTTTATTTTGGTGGAGGGGTTTGCAGGTGAGAAGCAAGCGGAGTGCACGACTTGGGGGGAGAGTCAGGAGGAGAGCCGGTCTCTGCCTGCTCCCCCAGACACCGGTGTTTGTCCTCTGCGCTCCAGGAGCCGACCTCCATGCTCCCAGGACACATGCCTGGAGGTGCCCATGGGATCCTCTCTCTGATGACTGTGGTGTTCGTCCTCCCAGAGGGTAAGTGCTGCTGTCTCCAGGGTGTGGATCGTGCCCCGTGCTTTGGTGTTATGGTTGTTTGCATCCTCCCCAAACCCTGGTTGTTAAGGTGTGATTTTTCCTTGGGATGACTTTGAGGGCATTCCTGCCCCAAGTGATGTGGCTGTGTGTTGCTAGTTTTAGGATGGAGCTAATGTCATCATGTTTTGTACAAAATGATGGTATGTGGGTAAGGAGTGTGGGCCAGGAACCGGGATCCCCTGGGCTCCACTGGGCTCCCCTTCCTTGGTGAGGTTGGTGCGGGGACTCCCCTCACTGTGCTGGGCTGTGTGAGGGTGCTCACCCACCTCCCGAAAACCCTGTGGGAGCAGATGAGGTTGGGCTTGGAAAGGGCTGAAGGTAACCATAACATTAAGTGCAACCTGAATTCTGTTGGTGTGATTAATCAACATGCGTGTCAGGTGCTGCACTTGCCTTAAACTCCGTGGATGATGTAAATTATCCTTTCAAGGTTTATTTTTTTTTCTTTTAAAGAAGAACTGTGAGAACAGGCTTAATTCCCTTTCTGGTTTAGGGCAAGCAATCCTCAGACACAGCCACTGACCCTGGGAAGGATGGAGCTGCTGCCAGTGTGCAGCGCTCTGGGGACTCACAGCAATGCTGCTTGTCCTGGGCTCACCCACACGTTGGGTCTCGGTCCCTCTGAACAGGGATTTCTCTTCTGTTTCTGAGTTATTTCACCTCCCTGATAGATCCTGCGATAAAAGCAGGACTGCATTCAGGGAGAAAACCAAACAACATTGATGAAACCATCCCTCAGGTGTGAATGCCTCCAACATAGGCACAGCTGAAACTGGAATAATTTGGTGTAATGGGCAACAGCTGTTTCTGAGAGCAACCAAGCCTGTGCTGGGTGGTGTGTGTGATTGAGAGGTTTCACCTACTCTTTGTGAACCTCGTTTCAAAGCTCCCTTGTTCCCACCATTTGATCCCAGCTCAAATTTCTGGTTAATCCCTGATTTTGCACTGACCTCTAGCGGGAGATGCTTTATATTTTTGGGACCCACTGGGTAAGCAAGTGGCGGTTGCTTCGGGCTCTGGTTCAGTGCTTAATGCGACTTGGCAAGGCAGAGACTGCTGCAAAGCCATCATTAGGAAGGAGCTGAAGTGTTTCCCCCCTGGAAAAATCCAGCTGTGTTTCATATCATTCTTGTTTAGTGTCTGGACTCCAGTGTTATGGCTGCAACATCATCGTTGGCACCAAAAATGTGGACATGGGGTGCTCTAATCCAGAGGTGATCACCTGCTCCCACTCCCACCAGGGCTTCAAACACCGGTTCTGCATTAAGACAGAGAGTGGTGAGTCTGCCTGGAGGGGCCATGGACACAGGTGTGGCCCGATCAAGCCAGTGATGCTCACACCTCAAAACAAACCTTGCAGCCTTCAGACCGGGTCTGGCCCTGGTCTAAGGCTGGCAGAGCATCACTCTCCATCCTAGCTGTCACCCCTGTCCCTGATGTCCCTCACTGTGCTTGCTTTGCAGTGGTTCTGGGCATCCTACTGGCCAGCGGCTGTGCCACCTCCCGTCACTGCCAGCAGCAGGAGCTGCCGGGGGTCCGCATCCACTGCTGCGACACAGACCTCTGCAACGGCTCCCCCAGAGCCCCCCAGCCACCCCTCGGCCTCCTGGGTGGCTGCCTCTTGCTGCCCTGCCTCCTTGCTGCCCTGCTCTTCTCCTGAGCCCTCGGGGTGTGGGGCTGTGGGACACTGCGGGGAGGGTGTGTGGCAGGAGCGGGGATGTCTCTGTCCCTGCTCTGCTGGTGTGGAGGAAGCCCTCCTCTCCCCTCTCCTTAGCAACGTGTACAGAATGCTTTGCCCTGGACAGGTTTTGGTGATGCCCTGGTGGCATCTGAAGTACCTTTCCAGCAGAAGCACCGTGGGGCTGGTACAGAACATGGTGAGATTATGAAGATTTAAAATAAAAGGAAGTCAGAAAACAAATCTTGTAAAAATAAAAATCATAAAATGGTTTGGGTTGGAAAGGACCTCAAAGTCCAACCCTCAGCCATGGTCAGGGACACCTCCCACTGGATCAGGTGGCTCAAAGCCCCATCCAACCTGGCCTTGAACACCTCCAGGGATGGGGCAGCCACCACTTCTCTGGGCAACTTGTGCCAGGGCCTCCCCACCCTCATTGTGAAGAACTTCTTCCTAATGTCTAAATCTTCCCCTTCCGATTTAAAGCCGTTTCCCCTCATCCTATCACTACAAGCCCTTGCAAAGAGTCCCTCTCCAGCTTTCCTCTAGGCCCCCTTCAGGTAGTAACAATTTCCCTCTCTTTCCCCTTGAAATTTTCCGTGTGATTTTCAAGAGAGCAGGAAACCTTCCCTCGGCATCTGGGGTTATTTTGCTGCATCCCGGCAGGATGGGATGCTCGGGGGACATTTCTCTGGACTCGGGGTTCCCGCAGCAGCGCAACTCTTCCCACGAGAGGGCATCCTCGGTCCTCGCTCTGCTTCCCGGGAGCCCCGGGGGATGCAGCATCCACCAAGGCATCACCTCCAGCGGGTCCGTGGGGTGGGTGGGCGGTGGGGGGAGGAAGAGGGTGTCCTCCTAAAATAAGCGGATTTTTGGGCATTATTCCATGTGAAGAGAACAAATGGGAGCTTTAACAGAAAAGTCTTGTCCTGTACAGATTGGAGTTTAAGTGGCTTGTTCAAGGTCATTGCGGGGGTTTGCGGTGGAGCTGAGAAATTAAATGCGTGTGTCTCAAGATGCAGCCTTGTGCTTTTATCACCAGGGAAACAGCATAAACCTCACTGGTGAGAAATAAAAGAAATATTTTTATTCTATTTTTTCTTTTATTAAAAAAAATAATGCAAAAGACTTTTTCCATAAAAAGCATCAGCTTTTGATGACATTTGTCAGATGTGTGTCAGAAAACAAGACAAAACTGAGCTAAAATTATTATTTGAGGCACCTTTCCAGGAGAAGCACCTTAGGGCTGATACAAAACACGTTCAGATTCTGAAGATTTGAAATAAAAGGAAGAGAGTAAACAAATCATGTAAAAAATGGCAAGAACAGCAATGCTAACCAATTCCTCCTCTTTCCCCTTAAAAAGTTCCTTATGATTTTCAGGGGAGCGAGAAACATTTCTTTGGCTGCTGGGGTTGTTCTTGCTACTGGTTATTTCACTGCCTGGATGAGTGCCGTGCTGAGCTTTTGCAACAAAACCTCCACAGCACCAGCCTGCTCCAAGATAAATACCCATTTGTCGGGCGAGGCTGGGGATGGGGTCCCAGCAGAAGGGACGGAGCTCGTGGCTGGGGGTCCTGGTGTGGCATGAACCTCATTGCCATCCAGCAGCATCCTGGGGAGAAGTGATGGGTGAGGAGCTGCTGTGGTCCCCTGCCTCACGGTCCCCTGGCCATGCCTCCAGCTGGTGATGCTGCTGGCCCCGCTCTACCCCCCTTGCCCGCCTTGAGCCATCCATCTTTCCCTGTGTAAGAGGCCTGTTGCAATTAAGTAGGCTGAAGTGCTCCTGAACTCTTTAACCTTTGCCCTGGGATTGCTCCTTTTGCCCTGGGGCTGTGGATCAGCTCCATTGCACTCTCCAAACAGCGTCTGCTACTTAGCTGACATTTCTTTCTCCTGCTGGATCCTATTAGCACCCTGAGGTTGAAAATGCTACTTTGGAGTGTTGTAAGGAATGTGATTTATATTGGAAAGTGGTGGCAATCTATCTTTCCCTATACACACACTATACATGAGGCTGGAGAGCTAAATCCACATTGCCTGAACAAACATCGACTGGGATAATTGTTGAGGAGGCTTCAGACACCTTGCAGGGAGAGGAGGCTTGGTGGGATGGCACAAGCACTGCGGCCAGGGGATGCTGAGCTCTGAGCAGGCTGCCAACAGCAGGGCTGTGCAGGAAACCAACTCCCCATTGCTATCCCATCCCCGTACCAGTGGGAACTGCTGCTGGGCACTGCTGGTTTTCAGGCAATGCTGAAGACCTGGTTGGAAGCTACCTGGGCTCTTTGCAAGGGCTGTGGTCAGTAGGTCCATCTTGTACTTCATCACCCTTTTCCTTGCCTGTTGGTCTCTTGTTAAGGGAAGACCAGAGCTGAGCAGAATTTGCTTGTCTTCACGGGAGTAGGTATCATAGATAACGCAATATGCGTGGAAGGCAGATGAAAATAAGAATTGAATGGTGCCTGAAGGAGGGCTGATTAGCCTTTATCAGATATGACACACTAACCACTGAGGCTTCTTGCTGGAATACCGGGTTAAAATCTCTGCAGTGTCAAATTTCGTCCTCCTAAGCGAAGAGACACTTTCCATAGTGTTTATGTGAATCTTCTGGATAAGCCCTGGAGACTGAAACCATCTCAGCTTCATGTGGGCATTAAAAGTCCCACCCACGTGTTTAAAAAAAGCCCCAAACCCAGACACGTAAAAGCTGACATTTACTCTAAAATGTCTTCTTCCTGCATGGCTGCGTGGCATCCCGTGTGAGCGGCGCTGCCGCCCTCCTCGCCGGAGCCGCCTGTGTGTTAGCAGGGCTTTGGGCACCCCCTGGGCATTCGCACGAACGGCCCAGCTGAAAGCCAAGAGGTTATTTTGCACAGTCAAAAGTGTGCACGCAGACACACACACACACACAGAGACACTAGCACAGTGCTTTCCGGGAGAAAAACCAACTACAAAAATAAACCCCCAACCCTAAGCAGCCTCTATGGCAAAAAGCCCTTTTATAAAAGCCTCAGTAGCTGAAGAATTGCCATTGTTTCAGTCTCCAGTGAGTGCTAATCTTAAAATATTTCCAGCTCAGAGCAGGCTTTGACATTCTGCCCAGACCCAGGAGAGGGAACAAACATGAGTTCAGAAATGTTTCTACAAGGCACAGATCCTTCTTCTTTTTGAAAAGAGAATCTCGTTCAGCATCTCCTGTGCTGCAGTTATGCCCCTGCAAAGTGGGGGAAACACCCCAAACCACCCCCAAAAGTAGGGACTTCTCAGGGACTCCCTGTAAGGCAGGGAGAGCTGGCCTGGCTTTCATGCTTTGTTTTTTGTGCTGGATACTCAGCCTGTCCCTTGCAAACAGCAAAACCCACCCTCCAGAACTCCAGCACTCCAGGCTGCTTTTGCTCAAATGCTGACGGATGTGCAGGCCTAACTCCCCAACCTGCTGGATGCTGGTGGATGGTCCAAAAGCACAGGCTGGAAATCAAAGCAGGCAATATTTCTGCAATGGTATTGATTCTTCTTGGCCTTTTTTTGGGTGTTCAACAGGGATCTTGGGTGTGTCAGAGTGCAAATTTGGGATGAGAAAGCTCTCAACGCTTCACTCTCTCCACTCCTGCCTACAGGAAGGGCATGTGAGGGGTGGACAACAGGACACGCATCCACTGCAGCCCTTGGTGGTGGGAGCTGGGGTAGGAGTCTGTCCCTGGAACTTGCTGGGGAATCACAGCACAGCTCTTTGGCCAAAGTTCATGTTTTCTCACCCTTTTATTTTCCATAATGTAAAATGAGGACAGGAGCTGAGAAGTACATTACTGGTGCAGCTACACTTCTGCAGACCAAGGTCATCCCCACCTTCTTGCAAATAACTTTTTGGCAGAAAAAGTGCAGAAAACTGTCAGAGATCTGCAGGCAATTGGGAATAATCCAGCTGCCCTGGGGTCTGCATGGAGCACTGATGCCCAGGGTCTCCTTGAGTGCTGCTGAGAGGCTGTGAGCTCCAAAGAGCTCAAGCTAGCGGGTGCTTATCTCTGCTGTGAACACACCTCACGTTGGATAAAGGGCAGTGTTTACCCAGGAACAATGTGGGGTTAAAATTTAGTAAGTCCTTGTGCAACATTTTATAGCGAGGCAGTGAGGACAAATAAACATCTCTTAAAATCCAGTCAGTACTCAGGCTCGCTGTTTAATTCGTTCTCCGGAAATGCATGTTGTTTATAGCCATTCATTGCAGGAGCTTGGAACAGCAGGGGTTTCATCCACTCCAAATTTCAGGCAAAAATAATGCAGTCCTCATCCTTCTCTTGTTTGTTCCTAGGAGAGAACACAAGGTCAAATTTTCAGCTAGTGCAGAGTTTGCTCTAAGCTACTGAATATTTTTTAAGAAAGTTTCTTCTCTGCTTGATCTCTCTCTTTTATTGCGCCTCCCCTTTCTTCCAGCTAGCAAGCCCAGGAGGAGCTGAAATTCCCAGAGGATTTGATTTTCCTCCTTGAGTGATAAAGGCTTCTGGGAGGGTAGAATCAAAGCTGGGTGGTCATAATCAGAGGTCCCAGAATCGAAGGTTAAGATGTTGCTCTCTTATTTCTTCCCTTCCCGTGGGGACACAAGCAGAGGTGCAATCATGCAAGGGACATCCAGCTTCCTCTTCCCCAGGGGCTGCCCAGCCTGCCTCAGCAAAGAAATTCCCTTTCTCTGGGAGCTGGGTCAGCCCCATCCGTTTTGCACAGCTGAGAGGGAGCAGTGCCAGCAGTATTGACAGAAAAAACCCATGAACTGGGTCATGTTGCCCATTCCCCTCCGAGCTCTGAGCTCTCCTCATGCACCGACAAACAGGGAGCGCATTGCTCGGGGGCGGATGCATGGGGCACAGCTTCCATAGTGGGCCAGGAGCTGCACACACGATTGCTTTGCTCCAATGAGCCCAAAGCCTCAAAGAAATACTCTTTTTCTCTAGGACGAGAGCCAAGGGCTGGGGATTGAGGGAGTTAAATGGAGGGAGAAGGGGGGATCCTTGTTCATTTAACAACCTCATGGCAGCGCCGGAGCCAGCGATGTGCCTGACCTATATAGAGCCCAGAGCACTCCAAACACAATTGATCCATTGGCAAGAGAGCAAATGTAGTGGTGGGGGGAGGACCTGCCCCACTCTACCCAATCGCATCTCCTCCTGCTCAGCTGGGAGCTGGTGGCACCGTGTCCATGTCATGATGTCTAACTCCCAGGATGAAGCCACACAGCTAGCAGTTCCTTCTCCATGCTGGGCACCACGTGCATCCCACAGCCCCAGCATCCCTGTCCCATACCCTCCATGCTCAACAGCCCCAGAACAGAGCAACCTGAACCCACGGACACGTATTTTGAAATGTATTTAGTGGAAGTAACTTCTGGCAGGGAAAGGCATTGGTTTGTATGTGCCCCTGGGACACATCTAAGGAATGCATGCAAGGTTTTGGCTGCTTTTCAGTCAAAAGGTGTGCTCTTTGCCTCAGAAGCTAGAGTCACATCTCCTTACAGAGCCTGCTAATGGATTGTCAGTGAATTTGAGCGTCCCTCCTCCCCACTGGCTGGTTCATCCAGCCTGGCAACACACCCTGAAACCTTTTCCTTTGACTGTGTTGTTTTAGCATCTTACACCCTCAGGCCACGCTCGCCGACCTCACAGGTTTTGCTGCAACGGATGGATGGATATTCCTGTCGTGGTTCACTCTTTTCTGTCCTTCAGCAGAGGTGGCTGGTAGGGTGGTGAGAATATAATGGCAAACAAGGGGAGGAAAGGGAAGACACTATGGTGCCAGGTGTTTTTTTTTCCCCAAAGTTCTCAAATTCTCACTAATTTAGAGCTAGGAGGAATAAAAATAAAACCATCTGGTGACAGAGTGGGCCTAATCCTGTAGTCTGCCTCTCCCCAGGCATGTGGACACAAATTCACTCCCCTGACTGCCGGTGGCATTAGCCAGGGAGTGCTGATCTGGGGGAGGATGGATGAACACTCAGAGCAAGAGACTGCAGCGTGGGCAGCAGCACGGAGGAGGATGGAGGGAGGAGGGTGATGGACAAGAAGATGCATCCTTGCAGTGGGTTACTCTTTTGGGACGTAACCTGGGTCTTTTGAGTGTTAGTGTCATGTCCCTCCCCTTGGGTAAGATCTTCTCTATTAAACCTGTATCAACGCTACAGGAGCAGTAGACTTTATTTTTGACAGTAATTACAGAGCTTGTTAAACACAGAAAACCAAACCCTGGTATGGAATAAGGAAAAAATAAGGCAAGTTAAAAGGTGGGCAGAGTCTGGCATCGCCTCTTCCCGCCGGCATCTCTTTGCTCCCAGGAAAGCACCGTGCCAAGTTTCAGTTTTACCCGGCAGGAATGAATCACCACAAATTGCTAACGGAGTCTCTGCCACCATCAAACACCAACCGCTTCGGTACAAAGGGAAAGCGCTGCTGGCCCCCTGCTCCTGCCGGCTGAGCACAGGGCTGCTAATTAGTAAATAAGGGATAATCCGATCAATTAAGTGCTCAGCCTGGAGGCTGGAGAGGAGGGTGCGCCTCTGCTGGTGAGGTGGCTGGGAAGGGATGACTGTGAGGGGTCGGTGTGAGGCCAGGGGCAGCGCTGGGTGTGCAGGGGCTGCCGAGGGTCTCTGCTACTGGATTCTCCAGCAAGTGATGCATCTTCCACTGAACGCTTCTCCCTCTCCGGGGAATGTGTGGCTAATTGAGATGCAGTGAATTTGGGTGTGGGATGGATGCTCAGCGTGTCCCGTGGCCTCCGAGGTGCTGGGGGTGGTTACTGTGAGGCAGAGGGGGTTTTACGCCCTGAGTCCATCCCTCCTCCAGCCACTCCTCCTGGGATGGATAGACAGGAGCCTGTCCAAACCGTGGCCTGTCCTCACCCCTCCGTGATCCCAGTGTCACCACAGCGGGTAAAGAGCGGCTTCCCGCAGCCGTGGGGTCTGGCACCTCGTTGGTGAGCGAGGCACAGCAAGCTGCAGAAACCACTGACTGTTTCCAGACTTGCAAATTCAACCTCAGGAGAGCAGCAGAAGGAAATTAAATGTTCACTCGATGATGGCAAGTGGGGGTCTCCGGGGGCTTTGCAGCAGCCGGAGCGGCTCACCTGCAGGGCAGGGCAACCTGGCTGTGGCTCCTGCTGCTGCTGCTGCTGTCCCTACTTAGCCCCCTTGGGCAACCCTGTACATGAGTTTTGTGGAGCATCCCTTGCTGCTTCCTCCCCCTCAGCTGGCTTAGGCACTATTAAAACATCTTCCACCAGCACTCCTTTCAATTACATGTTTTTTAAAAAGTCATTAAAGAGAATTCCCTATGAAATTATTTTGATTTCCCGCCTCTCCTCCCCTACCTTCCCTCCCATCCCTCTACTTTCGAACTAATGAGATTAATTGAAAACTGCAAACATCTTCCAAGGGCCCAAGGCAAATGCAATGTCAAACAAATGTAACTCTTCCCAAGCTGTGCAGGATCGTATCGACCCTCCCTCCCGCGTCCCTCCCGACAAGGGGCTGCGTTTTGCAGTCTCAGGAGGTGCTCAGGTTTTGAAACCTTTGATACTTCTTTTTTCCCCTTCCTTTGAGGAAGGAAAAAAGAAAGTGCCTGAGGAATGAGAGCTGTCAGATTCAATAATGTGAGATCTTACTTTTGGCTGGCAGGCAGAGGGGTGTTAAGTGGGGAACTTGAAACAGGGAAGCAGAGAGGGATATTAGAAAAGTTATTTTGCTTTCTCTCATCCCTGCAGGTAGGAAAAGAAAAATAAAATCCCCCAAACCCAATAACCTGCAAACCAAACCCGACAATAGCCTTATTCACCTCCCAGGCTTTTATCCACTAGCAGTGTTTGATTCCTCCCATCCTGGCGCTGGGTTAATCAATAGAACAAATCTCCGGCGTCGCACCTCTCCCGGCCCCCACGGGCTCCTCCAGGATTGATTAAAGCAAACATCTATTTTCAGGGCTGCACGCCTCGGAACACAGAGCACTTTTTCAGGCTGCCTTGCTCCCGCCCGCTCAGGATAAATTAAGGAGAGGGAACAATATGGGAGATTTGTTACTTGGTGGAGAAACCACTCAGCGTCACCTTCTCTCCAGCGCTGCTTCAAGCAGCGCAAAGAAAAACCTCCAATAAAGCCCCAAACCCTGCTGAATTACACATAAACACAGAGCAGTGAGGAAGGTGGCCACAATAGTTTTGGAATTGGGGAAAACAAATTTCTTTGCCTGGAACACCCCCCCAAAGCCCAGTTTGTGCAAACACACAGGCGCTGATAATGGCAGGGAGTTACTAAGGCTGTAGAATCGACTTGTTCCTTTGCCATGACGATTTCAGCCTCACTTACAGCTCATATGAACTTCCAGCCCCTCTCCTCGCAGGGACATGGATGGATTTTGGTGGGACCGCAGGGAAGATGCTGTGAGATACCCGTGGAGGGTCTGGTGAGTCACCCCCTTGCAAGAGCGTGGGGTGCCTGGGGCTGGGGGGTGTACGGGGATCACCAAGCATCCCACCAGCCCGGCACCAGCGTGGGCAGGGGACCAGGGCGGCCGTGAGATGACCTGCCCTGTGCTGATGCAACAGCCAGGCCAAAAATGACTGCGGCAGAGCCAGTCTCCGGCACCCTCTGACAAGTTAAAGACCTCCAGTTTATTAAAGATACATTCCTACGCTAATAAAAGACGCGTTGTCTGGTGGTGGAGAGGCTGCAGGATGTTATGGTTGGAATGTTCCCTGGCCCTTGTGTAATTAAAAGCCCCACCAGCTGTGGATCTGTGAGAAGCTATTTCCCCCCTCCTCCAGTCAGACAGACTCGATGTTTTCTGTGATCTCCATGATGTCACCAGCTCCCCTTTGATGTGTGCAACCGAGGAACCTCCGATGCTCACAACTCTGGGGGGATATTTGTCTGAGTATTGCTCATTAGGTGATCCAGTAGGATGGAGGCAAGATTAATTGCAGGAGGGAAGAGACCGATCCCTGCATCCATATTCATTAGCACACTAGGGCTCGGTGGCTGTTGTGGTGAGCCAAATGCAAAAATAATAATAGGACAGAGTCACTTCCCTGAAGATTTCAATAATGGGACAAAAAGATGGATTGTTTTCCCCATTTCATGTGAGGAGGATGGAGACACAGAGCTATCAAAGGACTCCCTTAATGTAATAAAGCAGACAAGAGGTGCTGCAGAGCCTGACCCAGAGCTTTCTGATTCTCCCCTCGTGCTTTCACACTGGTATAACACTATGAAACCACAAATTTGCACTGGTTTCCTTGTACAAGTCCTTCTCTTGGACTGGCTGGTGGCAAGCAACACTGCAGGGGTGGCCAGGGCTACTTAGAGCAGTGATGCTGTGTGCTGCCTCATCCTGCTGCTGGTGCACCAGCCAGGCCAATGATGGACCACCAAAGATGGACCAGCCCTTAAGGCTCATGGGGCATGAATGAACTTAGGTCTGAGCAAACTCAGGATCTTGACCCTCCCCATGCTGAGTTTCTGACTCCACAGCACATAAACCAGCCTCCTAAAATCACTGGATAACAATTTGCTCCTGTTCTCTTTCTGACACCCTCACTTTTATCACCACATGCTGGAGACAAAAGGCTCTCCCATGGATGCTCCCCTCAGAATGCTGACCCTTCTCTAGAGACTAGGATTTTCCAGAGATGGAAAGAGCTGGAGGCAAAATCCTGCTGCCCATTATGATAGCAAAAAGGGATGTGTTTTATACAAGCCCACTTTGGGCTCTGGGGGTCTGCAGAGGACAGCAGGAGCCCATCCTTCTACCATGGCTTGGTAGACTGTTACACTGGCTGCTGCTGAGTTGTTGTTCTGGGTTAGATGAAAAACAGCCTTAGGACAGCAGAGAGGGCACAGCACAGGCTGAAGGAACACTGTGTCCCCTTTGCTCCCACCCTTGCTGGAGCAAAAACCGGTCCCAAGCCTTTGAGTGAGCATTTCTGTAGATATTTACCCTGTGAGCAACCCAGAACTGGGTAAGATAAGGTGAGAGCTGGGACGATGTGGAAATGCCTGTCAGGCCTACAAACCTGCAGGGCAAATTAAGCAATCGTGTTCCCAGGACATACATAAAAATAAGTAAAAAACACTATTAATCCATAGCAACAAAAGGAGACAGCATGGCAACAGCAGCAACTGCTGCAAAACAAAGCAGAAACAAGAAGACAAGGGGACAGAGAAAATAAAGCCCTGTCCTGTCCTTCAGGGGTTTTTAAGGTAAAGTGGGATGTTGCATCCCAGGTGGGTGGGAGAACATGGGCTGGATGCCAATGCGAGGGGCTGGCTCAGTCGTCCTGCATTGACCTGTACACAGCTTTGCTTGTCTCCTGAAGGGTCTCAGAGTGCTTGGTTTGGCCTCTGGAGTTGGGAAGGGGCTGTAATGAGGCAGTGGCCATGGTACAGGATGGTGGTGATGGCATCCTCTCAGCACAGGAAGGACGTGGATCTGTTAGAGTGCATCCAGAGGAGACCGCAAAGAGGATCCGAGGGTTGCAGTATGAGGACAGGCTGAGAGAGTTGGGGGTGTTCAGCCTGGAGAAGAGAAGGCTCTGGGGAAACCTTAGAGCAGCCTCCCAGTAGTGAAAGGAGAGCTGGAGAGGGGCTCTTGATCAGGGAGTGCAGGGGTAGGATGAGGGAAACAGTTTTAAGCTGGAAAGGGGGAGACTGAGATGAGATCTTAGGAAGAAATGTTTTCCTGTGAGGGTGGAAAGGCCCTTGCTGAGGTTTCCCAGAGAAGTCATGGTTGTTCCATCCCTGCTCCTGATGATCACCAGCAGAGCAAGGTTGGGAGCTGTGGTTTTGAGCAGTCCTCAATAGCAGCTCACAATCACTTTACAAAGACGAGCTGCTCATGGCCGTTGGTACTGCAGAGGAAAAAGAGCCTTTTACCCCTTAGGACTGATGTGTCGTGGACTTGCTGGATTAAATAACTGAGTCCAGGAGTGGAGCTGCTCCTGAGGCAGCTCTGCTGTTCTCCCACCACTCCAAAATGATCCTTTTGGCTCTGATGAAAGCAACTCCCCTCCCCCAAAGAAATGAAACTGGTATAAACTCAGCATCAAAACAAGGCTCAAACCCTGTTTTGAACCCAGGTAATGCTCTGCTGTGGGTGCGTAGGAAGAACATGATGGAAATAAGCCCTAATGGGTGTTAATTTGAAGTGGCAAGTTTGTGAGTCAGGCTGGGGGGTGCAGGGGGAGGAGTGGGCAGGCAGCACGATGCAGGGCTGAGAAGTGTTGCTGCTCCTGCTGCGTGCTGAAAGGGACCCTTCTGGCACAGCAGGCCAGGCTGAGAGCACCACGGTGATGTTGGGAGGGCTTGGGATTTGGAAGGAGAAAGGGAGCTGCACGGAGAGTAGAGAGGGGATTGCATAAAGCTGAGTTAGAGGCAATTTGGCTTTATCAGAACCCATGTTCAATGGATTGTTGTTAAAAGATTTTTTTCCGTGCTGTGAGAGCCAAAGTAAATACAGTGAAACTTAATTAAATGCTTGCCTGCTAAAATAATAATTTTCTTATGAATTGAGGAAGGTAAAGTACAATGAGCGATGGATCTGATAAAGAAACAATGATTCTCCAGTGTGCCTGGCAGAAGCACACAGGTAAAAAGCACAATAAAACAGTTTTTTTTGGGTGGGGAAGGTTCTCCACTTTTTCTCTCACACAGATCCATGTGCAGGATGCCCTCCACTGCCTGTCTCCATCACCAAACTTGGATGTAGATTCCAGTGCTGCTCTACATCGTCAGCTCAAGGAATGGTATTGTCTGAATTGCCAGCAGGGAGTGGAAATACTAATGCTTGTCTAGAGCAAAAGGAAGGAAAAGGGGGAAAAAAATGTGAATAACTGCAATGTTAGTTCTGCTCTTGCTTACTGGTGCTGGGGAGACAGGAGGTACATCATGCAGTGGGGCTGAGGCCACTTCTCCACTTTGAGAACTTGCTCAGTGGGTCTCAGGACAGAAAAGAGTCAGCTGGAAGAAAGCCATTCCAGCTAAGAAGTGAATGGTAATATCATCATCATACAAAGGACCCAGGAGAGTCGTTTCCAGAGGCAAAGCTGGAAGAAAAAGAAAAAAGAGGTCTTGAAGCGTGCACCTGCCGGACCTGCTGCGTGCAGCTCCTGCCCCGCACACGCGTGAGCACCTGTGCGGCACAGCCGGAGCCCTGCCTCCCGGGTCTGCAGTAACTCCAGGCTCAGAGTTCAGGCAGAGATTTCTTTGGAAAGCTTCTCTCTAAATGTTATTTCCATTTAGAAAGAAAAAAATTAGCATGGATAGATGGCTTTCAGCTTTAAAGGGCTCCTCGCCGGCAGGACTTCTCCTGGTTCACCTCCATCTGCCACTGTTCCTCAGAGCACTGGGCCTTCAGCATCTTTTAGCACCCTGGAAGGAGATGCTTCCAGCTCTCCCTGGGGTGTGATAGCAGTCAGGGCACCAATGACATAGCAAAATAGGGAGGATTAGAAGTTATTTGGGGTTTTTCTCTTTTTTTTGGCAGTTGGCTTCTCCTCAGCCCCATCGGCTTCAGCACATTTGACTTCTTTGGCTCGGGGTTCATGGGCTCAATACTTTCACATTGAGGCCTCAAATCATGGGGGAAGGGTTAGTCCAAACCCTTGGTTTTCCATTATTTTAATAAATGTGATCATTTTAAAAAAGTCTACTTTTTGAGCCTCCTCCAAGTGCAGTTATTCTTTCTCAAAAAACACCTCTGAAAACAAAAGACTGAGTTTGGACTCTACATTACTTGGCATTGACTTTTTCAGATATGTTGAACATTACTTCATGGCTGAAATTACAGACATCAATCTGCTAAGAAAAGAGAAACTAATAACTTTTACCCTCTTTGTCTTTCTATGGGAGTCAGGAATGGCTTAGCCTGTACAATAATTATACTGTAGGCACGGCAAAAAAACTTGTTGACTCCTGCCATTCCCAGCCTTTCCCCACCGAAGGAAAAAAAACAAAGTTAGCAATAAATTTAAAACAGTTTTATTTACCTTGAACTACTCAGCCAAGAATGCACATTATTTAGGGGCTGGAATAAAAAGCCATTCACTCTAGTTCAATTGGCCATTTAGTTCAATTTGTGTGTGTTACTGCAGGTAATTACTATGGTAATAATGTACTGTAATCTGCGCTGATTTGGAACTTGTCCTGTTTCTGTATTAATAATAAGTGCCATATATGTACTAATTACCAGTTTGTTACCATGGTTATTTGCGTAGATGCCATGTTAATGATACCCTGGAAACATAAAGCAATCACATTTTTGAATTAAATCTTTGTGGTCTCTTTAGTGCTAAAAGCCCAATTCACATAAAATAATGATGAAGAAAATGAGCTCATCGGCTCTGCCTTGCCAGGAAGCTGATCAGCCGCGCCGCATAAATACACGATTTTACCATACTGAAAAATTAGAGCCTCCAAAACATTTTCCATGGTTGCTAAGTAACTTCCCAAAGATGACATCACTTACAGGAATACGCGCTGCCAAATCTGTCGTGCACACGTATTTATAGAGCGTACAGTGCGGCGTTCGTGTGCTCGGCGGAGAGGGCTCCGCTGCTGCCATAGCTGTAAGCTGGTGGCTCCCTGCCAGCAGAGAGGGGTAAATTAACAGGCATCCCTCCCCTTTCCCAACAAACTCACACACACACAGCCCTCACTCCTTGGAAGGAGCCAGGAGTCAATTCAGAAACATTTATTTTTTAGGATTATTCAAAGCCAGAAGGGACTTCTGCTGTCCCTCCTCTATAATAATTTCAAGTCCTGTGCTGGCTTGCATCTCTTCTTCCCTTTAAGTTGAAGCAAACAGCACATTTTTGGGGATGATTTGTTGGAAAAAAGGATTGGCTACTGCTGCCTCCTGGACCGAGTGAGCACTGCTGCGCATCACCGCACGCTGGGTGTGCACTTGTGTAAGGCAGATGTGTCCAGGTTTTGCTGTGGGATGATGAGGAGTGTTTATTCCCTGACCAGCTTCTCCCTGCAGTCTGCCATTCAACTTCTTCTGCAAACAACCTGCTATTCCCATGCAGCAACTACCTTGCTGGCCATACTGGATCTGCATTATGCTTAAAAATAGTTTATTGGCAGCAAAACCAATCCCTTTTCCCTGATCGCACAGTAAACAATGGGTCCTTCCTACCCTAAAATTAATGGCAATTCTTTAACCAGGTGACACTGGTACAGGGACTGGGAAAGCTGGAATAGTGAAACTCTGTGTCCCTGCAGAGAGCAATAAAGAAGGCAGGGAAGTGGTAGGGTCTTCTTCTCTGGAGGTGTTAAAAAACCCCAATGATTCTATGAAACTTATAGGTCCAAACCTCCTGTAAATTCTGATGCCTAGTGTTATGGGTGAAGCCCCATGTATCTGGAGCCCTTGTAGGTCCATCAGGAGCAGCAAGACCCAGAGGAGTCTGCAGAAGGCAGAGGATTTGGGTCAGCTGAAGGATGGAATCTGGGGCTCTCCTCTTTTGCCCACAGGGTTTGTCCAGCAGATGAACAAAGAGGTGGGAAATAGAACCCTGGTGAGTCCAGCTGGAGAGAAAGCTGTGTCCTACATGTACCTGGGAGGACCCACAACCACGGCAACAGTGGCCAAAAGCCCTGGGAAATTCACAATATCAGTTTGCCAAGTGGAATTACCTGACCCTCGGCATGTGACGGAGGGGCTGGCTGAGGCACTCACTGGAAGATGCCCCCAGTTTTCACCCAGTGAGCTGCTGCTGGACCACAGCTACAGTGGGAGCAGTTCCTCTCCCTTACCCTCCCTCTGGTTTTTCCCAAGGCTGTCACAGTGTTCCCTTCCTTGCTCCTGTCAAACCCAGTCCCCCATAGCCCCTGCAGTGCCATTTGAAAAGGTACTTAGTGCTCTTTATTATCTGGTCATTATTTTCCCACTGAAGCCTGAGATAAGCAAAGCATTAATCAAACCAGAACAGGAGCCTCTTGGAGCAGGTAAAGGATGGGAAAGATTTTAATCAGTGAATTGGGCAAGAAAAGCCAAAAGAGGGAGAGGAAGGGAGGAAAGGGGGGTGAGAAACAAAGAAAGGGAGAAAAACACCACTTGTTGTTTGTGGCATGAAGACAAATGTTTCCAAAGCCACATTTTCCACATGACTCCCAATAAAAGCTCTTGGTTTGATTATTAATCACAGGGCGGCCTCCATCCATCACTCCATCCCTCTGTGCCTCCTGAGCTGTTTGATGTGCCACCCTCCACTCTCCCATTCCACATCTCTCTCATCAGGCAGTTCTGATAGGGGAAAGCCTGGGAAGTTATTCCAGTAAAGAAAATGCAATAAAATAAATAGAGGAGGAAATAAACAAGACTGTCGGGAGAGCTTCTGCTGTGCTGGTTAGATCCCTGCCTCTTAAGGCTTCTGGAGAGCTGCTGACACTGGGAGCGTCTTCTGAAATGGATGGACTTTGCCTCTTGCCTCATACATCTGTTTAATGACCTCTCCTTGCAGGCACTTGACATGTGATTTATGGGATATAAATTTTACCTCTTTGCTTCGGTGTTGCAATCGTTACGTTCCGCAAGGTGAGAGCACCTCACCCTGCAGGGACGCTGTGCCGGCTCCCTTACCCTCCTACTCACCCAACTTTCTTCCTCTGGCCCTTCCTTTAAAAAAACAACAAATAACAATGAAAAAAACCCAACAGACCTTTTAAAAAATGTGTTTTTTCCTCTTTAAAAGAAAACTGCTGCTGACGCAGCCTTTGCAGTGTTCAAGGCTGATGGTGCTTTTCAGTAGAAGAAAACAGCAGCATCCCAGCTGATTTCCTGCAAACAGCAAAAAAATAAATTATATATATATAAATAAATAAGCCCTTAATTCTTTTACTGGCATCTGTAGCCTCTAATTCATAAATTCATCAGGACTTTCCCAGGATGTCAGTTTTGGCAAATGAGCCCTGAGTTGCTTCATGCTAATGGAGCGGTGGGCTGCCTGACCTCAGGAAATAGAGAGGCCAAACATGAAAAAACAGAGCTGGGTTCAAGGCTGGGGCTGTGAACCCCAGATTTGAGGGTGAGGTCGGCAAAGGGTCAGGGAAGCATTGTGTGCACGCGAGGGAGAAACGCTGGTTTCTATTTAAAACCTTTCATGCCGCTGCCAGAGAGCTCTGGCCATTGTGTGCGGGAGCAGCCCGGCTATTGAGAAACGCGCCTTGGAGATCCTGACTGCAGGAATGGGAAAAGATTGGAAACAGTCACTCTTACGTGTTACAAGCCAAACCCTCCCCTACCTTGGGGAGAAAGGGAGGGTGAGATCTGCCTGGCTCTTTTCAGCGGCTCTCGCAGATGGATTTGCTTTGGCGTTTAAGGGTGATGGATGTGCCAGGTGCTATTCATTAGAGATGATTTGTTGGGCCAGCGTAGCCCGCCTGCCCATTAGGACACATTTACTTCGCAGGTTAGTAATGATGGGTGCACTTAATAGTTTCTAAGTATCAGAGGGCATTAAAAAGCCCTGGAAGAGAAGGCTGTCAATATTTACAGCTTCAATTTGGTGGGGGAGGAAACCAGTGCGTGTGCCTGGAAGGGGTGTCCACCCTAAGTCTCTGTTTGCTGGCATTGAGTGTTGGCACAGCGGGGGTTGGAGTAGAGCGAGGGGGAATGGTTGGGAATCCCGTTGCACTTTGTCCTTAGTGCATCCAAGTGATGTGGCAGCAGCAGCTTGTTTGGCTGTGGAAGGGGGAAACAGAGGCCCATCATCAAATGGACGTCATCGTGTTGAAGATGTCTCTGCTCACTGCATGGGGGTTGGACTAGATGACTTTCATGGTCCCTTCCAAGCCAAAGCATTCTATGATTCTATGATCTATGTGGGTGCACACTGAAGGCAGAGCCAATGGCAGAGCCCAGCAGCAGCAGGTCCAGCCCTGGTTGAGGCTGCCTCTGTGAGCATCATGGACCATGATCAGAGGAGACAGAAGGTCATTCACTGAGGGATGATTATGGCTATTACATCCCAATTCCCTTCACGTGCCCTCCCCTCGGCCCAGGATTTGCTCGGAGCGAGATCCTGTTAACAGCCCTCTGCCGATGGGTTGCCATTTACTTAAGTCCCAATTTTTCATTAAAATAGCACATATGGCTATCAAGCATCGCAAGGTCACAGGGCTGCATTGTCTCAGCTTAATATGATGCTATTAAGGCTGGACTATAATGTCCCAGATACAGCAAGTTCAGCAGTGCAAGATCAAGCATTGGGCAAGACTGCAATTTTCTCCTGTCCTCCTGCTATGATCTTATCAAAGCCTGAATGATCTCTATATAAGAAATCACACAGGAGAGCATTAAATATCATGAAAGGCTCTGCTTCCACCGGCCTGCGGGGAGGTTGGGTTCACAGCCTGTCTCCCTTAGTGTCACTGCCTGCCCTCTCCAGCAGGGAATGGGGTGGTGTTGGCTGCAGTGATTCAAGCATCCAGGCTAAGAAATGATGTGAGTTCACGTTTTATCTTTGCCATTGTTTTTTTTTTTTTTTGAAGCCTGACCTTCATTCAAACCCACATGTTTTTGAGTCTAATTTTTTTGCACAGCTCAGCATCTTTCTACTGGGTCTCAGCTGCTCCTGTGCCACCGCGCTGGCCTGGGACTCTTGGAGTGGTCGCCATCCCTGCTCTCAGCAAGCCTCAAGAACGCCTTTGTGTCTCCCTCAGCTAAACTAGGCAAGAATAATTCTTTTCTCCCAGCCTTTATCTTCCTATCTGAGCTACAAGTGCCTGCATGCAGTTCCTTTATCTTACCACGTACTTGTACAGTCCCTAGCACAGCAGGGCCCTGCTCTCCGTACTTGATGAAATGCAGGAAGGCTGACTAACAATTATGGAACAGAGGCAGAGGTAGGAAAAAGCAGACTGGGAGCTGTCTGGTGGCTTTATTAAGTCATATAAAGCTATGCCACTTATTGACTCGTTGGCACCGATACAACGTGGTGTGTGTGTGCTCAGATGGGAGGTTTTAGTACGGAGAAGAAAGCAAGTAAATAAAGGTGACTTTGCGTGCACCCCAGCCCTGCCAGGGAGGGAATATCTCTCACAGCATCTCCGTGGGTTTGCAGAGCAAACAAACGTGTTATTGCATCTCAGTAGCACAGAGGCACCTCCTGCCTGCCTCCACAGCCTGCACCGAGGTGTGCAGTGAGTGAGCACCTGTGGAGGCAGAGGAGAGAACACGGTGGCTGCTCCCAGTAGGTGTGTGAGGTGATGCTGTGCACGCATGGCCAGGGCCCAACCACGCCAGGTTGGTGCCTCTTCATGGTTCTGTTCACCCTGGGTGAGCCAGAGGACTCAGGAGGGCAGCAGTGGGAAGGGGCTCACTTGCAAAACAGATGAACCAACTCACCAAAAGCGAAAATAGATGCAAAAGCCAAGCTCCTCTGCCATTATTTCCCATTTGAGTCAAAACAGCTTAAAAGATAATGAGTTAATTGAGCAATGGAAGCCATCTCCCCATAGCAATGTGTCAGCTCCTATTAGCTGCTCAGTAACATTAAGTGAGAATACACAGATACTCTCTGGAGATATTGATCACTTATTTACCAGCCCCTGTGCTTCCCCTTCGCCGTCGGTGGGCAGGGGCTGCGGGTGGTGGGCAGCCGCTCCATCACGCCACGCCGGGCACCGCCGACAGCCGTCAGCTGCGATGGTTTTCTAGTGAAAATAGATGTTCAGTATTGATCTCTTTCCTCCAGTGGAGTCTGGGGGCCTTCTCCTTAGTTACTCTAATAAAACACAACTAATTAAATTTGTGCCTTGCTTTTTCAATATTGCATTACCCTAATTACTAATTAAGGGGACCACATGGAAGGGATAGGCATTATTCCCTGAAAAAGATCCCCTAATGGCCTAAATGACATCTGAGGGAAGGAGGAAATCTTTCAGCAAAGGCCAGGACTGAAGCTTGGGAAGGGATCCCTGGGGGCAACTTAACCAGAGGCTCTTTAACCCTTCAGCCGCTGCCCTGGTATTTGCTGAATCATGGAGTATCTGGGAAAGCACCCGTGGAAAGCTGCCCTGCACATGGGGAGCAGCTGACAGGCGGGAAAGCCGCGCTTCTGTGCGAGCAGAAATTGGGGAGAAATTAAAAGGCATGGGGCCATCTGTGCATGACATCTGCCTGGGAAAGCATGTCAGGGGAAAGGGAAGGAAAAGACTCTTCAAGAGGAGTGGGTCGGCCACTCGTGCCCTCTCACACTCAGCCATGAAGCCCATCCAGCTGCAGCATCCAGCCCGGGAATGCACCAGAGCTGGGGCTTCTCAGGTAGGAATGAGCCCTTTCAAGCCTGTACACAGCATCCTGTTCTTGTCAAGTCCATGCCAAAACAGTCTCCTTATCCAAGAGGCAATTAGACACTTAAAAATATAGAGAAGCCTCTTTGGGGACCACTGGCAACAGGAGGAGATCTTGCCATTCTGCGCTCCAAAGCACCCAGTTACCACCAGTGACTTCAGGTAATGAAGCACTGGGAAATGTGCTGAGCAAGGGATACCAAGTAAGACCCAGTCTCAAACCAGACCTCCAGGCTCCCAGCAGCCCTGCTTTGGTACTCAGAACAAATTGATCTTGCTTCTACATGAGGACCTTTGAACAAATCCCGATTTTTCTTTAACACATCTCCAGGAAACAAAGATCCCAGTGCAGGAGCCTGTGCTGGGCTGCACTGACCCTCTCCCTGCTGCAGAACCAGTCTCTGGAGTTCACTAACATTTTCATTTCATTTGCTGTGTGAATTGCTGCTCATGCTCTGGCTGTTCTGGCTTCATAAGTCACCGGTTCATTTCTCATACGGCTCTTTTAGAAACATATTTTTCCTCTTAAATATGTGGCCTGAAAGTGTGAACTGAGATTTATGCTGAAAAGAATTTGGAAAGAATAGCAAATCAGCTCTTGTTATAGGAAAAAAATAATACTTTGGCCATGATAGAAAACCCCTCAGTGCTGGGACTCATGGAGAACATGTTCTTCCAAAGATCCAGGGATTTATCAAGGCCAGGTTCACTGCTCAGTGGAGCTGTGATGCTCAGCCTTTGGGATGAGCCTTTCAGCTGCAGGTCACCACCTGGGGGGAGAAGAGTCACCAGCATTTGACATCTGAGGAAACTGAGGCACTGCCACACCTTGTACCGAAACAAGGACTGTTAGAGGTCAGACACCTTCCAGATCCTCCTCATTTCCCTTTTTGTGATGATTTGTGTGTTGCTTTGTGCAGTACTGTTACAGATAAAGAACCATATCATTAACTGAAATTTAAGAACTCCTGACTATACTGATGTCTGTGATTTAGCATCCTCTTGGTTTCTATTCTACCCACAAGTTAAACTGATCATGGGTCCATTTTGGATTATTTTCTCTCTCTCTCTTCCTTGAAGTGATTGAAATCTTAATAATGAAGGATCATATTGACGCTCAAGTTTTAAGCAATAAACATATAAACAGAATGAAGGGAAGCAGAACGCTCACATCTCTCAACAGTGAAAATTGTTCCATTTTATTTTGCTGTAGCAGATGTTAAGTTTCCAATAATAAAATAAAATAAAAAATCTAAGGGAGACATTTAGCAAAGTATAGCTTTACACTCCAGAGTTATCACTCCAATTTCAACTGGGACCATAAAGTTTTATGAGCTATTAAATTGTCCTAAACCTCCTTTAACACACTAGCTCTAATGTTGGAGATTAACCATTTAGAAAAAAGGAGGTTACCTTAGCAGAGATCAGGCCATTTTCCTGCACTCTTATTCAGTCAATAACACTTTTCTATGGCTGAGCCATTTGCTGGAGTGTGTGGCTGGTAATTAGCCCGCATGCCCTGCAGGTAATGCAGCCACAGGAGATGCAATCCCTCCCACAGTGAGAGGAGCATCTGCAGCACTGGAATGGATGTTCAGGAGAGCAGAGCTGGAGACAAGAATGATAGAATCATAGAATGGTTTGGGTTGGAAAGGACCATCCAGTTCCACTCCCCCTGCCATGGGCTGAGACACCTCCCACTGGATTAGGGGGCTCAAAGCCCCATCCAACCTGGCCTTGAACACCTCCAGGGATGGGGCAGTCACTGCTTCACTGGGCAACCTGTGCCAGGGCTTCCCCACCCTCAGATCTCATCTCAATCTCCCCTCTTTCAGCTGAAAGCCATTACCCCCATCCTATCCCTGCACTCCCTGATTAAAAGCCCCTCCCCACCTTTCCTGGAGCTCCTTTCAGTACTGGGAGGCTGCTCTAAGGTCTCTCCACAGCTTTCTCTTCTCCAGGCTGAACAACTCCAACTCTCTCAGCCTGTCCTCATATGGGATCATCTCCGTGGCTTCCTCTGGACCCACTCCAACAGCTCCATGTCCTTCCTGTGCTGAAGACTCCAGAACTGAACTCGGGACTCCAGGTGGGTTCTCATGAGAACTGAGTAGATGGGCAGAATCCCCTCCCTTGCCCTGCTTGTCCCACTGCTTTGATGCAGCCCAGGAAAAGGAGGGAAAATCTCAGCTCCTTGTCTGGGTCTAATTGTGGTTCTCCCATCCCCTCGCCCATTCAACAGTGATGCTCATGATTTCTTCTTCCACTGTTCCCCCTTTTTGTTTGGGTGATGAATCCATCTGAACATGGCTTTGACTATGGTTTATTACCTTAGAGAAGAGACCCTTGCTCTTAGCTCGAATCTCCTGGATGTTAGAGTGAAACTGGTCTGTACATGACCCAAGAAAAGGTTAACAGCAATTTCAATTTGCACTTGCAGAGCTCTTTCCAGAAGAGGAACTTAAAAACACTGCAACCACATCCACAGAGCGTCACAACACCTCCAGAAGCCCAGTATTATTTTATTGATTTTTAAACACGTGCAAACCCAGGAGCAGAAATGGTCAGGATTCACAAAAATATCCACATGTTAAAGAGGACTCGTGAGACTTTGTAATCTGCTGAATTACCACCCTTTGTGTCCCTGCTGAAGTGGTGTGGAAGTCTCTGGGAGCCAAACCTCTGAAAAGTGTCGTCGTTTCTACTGTAAGGCAGCCCAGCTGCCTGATTTTCTGGGCTGGCCACACCTGGAAACATCTGTCTTAAGAAAGCTGAGCAGCATGGGGCTGTCTCATGCTGACAGCTTGCAGGGATCTGGCATTTCTCCTGAAGTTTCTGCTATAGCTCCTCTTCCACCATAAGCTCTGGATGGTCTCCTGCTTGGCTGGCTTAGAGCCCTGCTGAAGGCTGGAGTGCAGGGGAGCATCCTGTTTTTAACAGAGATTGTTGCATCCACGCTTTTCCCAGGTCTTGCCTTGAACTTTAGGGACCATGTGGGGAGGGAAAAGCAGGAGAAGTGGGACCTGCTCCCCAGGGAATGCTTAATGAACATAACCCTGATGCACGAGGAGGAGCCAGGCTGGACCCTCCAGCCGGGCGGAGTTACCGTGCTCACAGCAACTGGACTGCGAGGCGCTGGGGAGAGGGCGGCTCCTTCCCGGGAGGAGTTTTGAAAGAAAGGGTAACCCCTGCTCTATTTTTGAAAGAAATGTCGCAGAGGCCTTCTCCAGCATCCTGCACATCGCCACTGCCAGGGCTCTGCTGCAGCACGGGGTGGTTTGGCAGCCCTCAGGGGTGGGAAATGTCTCCTCCCAAAAGCCCGATTCCCGTTTCCCCTCTGATAAGATCAGCAAAAACTAATTTTCCCCCCCTAAATTTTTTTGAAGGCATTTCCTATTTTGAGTCTTTATTGATGGTTTCCCTGAGCCGAGGGTTTAGAGCAGATATCTCTCAAAGCCAGGGTGGAATGTCTTTCCCATGCAAATATTCTTATAAAGGTGCATTAGGAGGTGTTTCAAAGCCTCTGGTATCTGTGAGAGGAGCAAGCTGGACCCCACTATCAGTGTCCTCTGTTATAACACAACCTGTATCCCAGGTTTAGCGGCGCTGGAAGGTCTTTTCTTTCTTCTCAACCACCTTCTGTGGTTAAAATCCTAACCAGGACTTCAAATCCTTGTACAGTTGATGCCACAAGCCAGCGAGCCAGCCTGTTCCGAGGAGGAAGAAGGAGGCTTATCTGACTGTGATCCTTCACCAGACTTTGAAGATGTGGTTCACAAGGTTCATGAGCATTGCAGCCTTTGTCTTTTTGATTAAAAAGATGCATTCTGCTGTCTGAGATGTCTCAGACATCAGCAGAAACTGCATTAAGAGCAGCCATTTAGTCCAGCAAGCCTCAGGCTTCAGAAATGCTCTGACTGAGCCTGTCTTCACTGGTACAGATGTGTCCTATGTCCTGTATCTCAGAGAAACAAGGTTTAACTGATGCAATCTTGAAGAACTAATAGGACAGTCCATCTACAGTTAGCTGGAGGTTGAACCTTTTGGAGCCATATCCTCTTCTGCAACTCAAGTAGAGCTCCGGGATAAAAATCCTTTAGATATAGCACACTGCATGCGGGAGGCATTTTGATTGAGCAAGTTTTAAGACTGAGTCAGAAAGATTTCCTAACACCTCTTCCCTCCCCACACTCCCCAGATAACAAACATTCAGAGCTGCTGACAGAAAAGCCCTCTTTCTCACTCATCCCAACTGGAGACGGCCAGCCCAGAGTCAGATGGGGATTCAGGAGCCCCTGCCCCAAGACTGAGAACTCCCCACTGCAATCTTTAATTGTCCTCAACTGTTACTGAGATGAGGGGCACCCTAAAAATGCTACATGCCCTAATGGAGCTTGAGTTGACACTTTTCTTCTTCCAGCCACGCCTCTCTTGAGTTAAAATAGCTCTAGTGAGGCAATCCCATTCTCTACTGGTCCCTACAAGAACTCTCAGCATCTTTCCAGAAAGCAATTCCCAACTGGACCAGGGCATAATCTTATACAGCAATCTCAATCTCCCCAGCTTGCTCTGGTGTGTTGTCCTATCCCTAAGGTGCTCTTGGTCAGAGAGAGTAAAAGACCCAACACCCCAAGGAGGTGCTTTGTTGCTCAGCTTTAATAGTTAAAGGGAGGAAAATAAATGCAAGGCCCTATTCAGACCAGAGACCCATCAGCATTTCCAGACCATTCATCTGCTTCTCTCAGTTCCTTTGCTTTCCTTCTAATGTATGTAGATGGAGAATGCAAATACCATCGTGAGAAAACTGACCTTTTGGCTGAATGTCACCAAGTTCTGCAGCAGTGGGAGTGTTTGCGTTCAGTCGTTAGCTTTAGCTTGTCCAATTATTTATTTATATCTCTGAAAGACTTGATGGGATGACTCAAAAATGGTTGTGATCTTGGTTGTTCTGGTGGTTTGATGGGCTGAAGTCCCTAAATGTGCTGTTAACATCAATGCCAGCCTTTCAAATTAGGAATCCTTAACTTGCATCTACCACTGTCCCAGAAAAGCCAATTCTTAATAGCTGGGAAAACCAGCCAGCAGACAGATTACGTCTCTAGGAATGGTGTCATCAAAGCTCCATTACTGACTTGATATCTAACATTGGAAAACTAAAATATAAGGGATTGAGCTTGAAATTCCCAAGGGATCTTGTTTCCAGAGCTTCTAATTGATGAAGGCACCTTCTAAGTCGCTCCAAAGCATTTGACTTCGGCCCTAATGAGCTGGCTGTGATCACAAGCCATGTTGCTGGTGCTATTCCTGAGTGATGGACATTTTTTCATAGAAATCAAGCCCAAAACTGCAGCTTTGGTGGCACTTCCAAAAGCCTTGGCCACTCTGCCCATGGCTGCAGGAATCTTACAGTGCTTCCTTAGGCCTTGCCTCCCTAGGAGGGGGTTTGAAGGCTGAGTTGGTGTCGTCTCAAACTCTTGTCCTGTATGGATTTCACGCTGGTTGAAGGAAAAATGTTCTCCGCACGGCGTTAGAGACAAGCAGTCTGCCTGGCTGCTGGGCTCCCTCGCTCTGAATACTAACGCTCTGCTTTTGTGCTCGCTCGCCTCTCGTTGAAGCTCTGTTGAATTTCATTCCAGTAGACAGTCTTACATCGTACGCTTCCTTTAGATGATGGTAAAATCCGTCTCTGTCACTCTCGAGGTGGTCGGCTGAGCACGCTGGGCTGAGCCGCGCGCATGGAGAGTGGCTTACGGCATGAAAAGCCAGGAGTGGGTTTGGGATGAGCTGTGGAGGACCAGAGATGGATCTGGGACTCATCTGTGAGGGGCTTGGCTGCCCTGGATCTCTCCCTCCACCCTGCCAGACTCCAGCCTTCCACCATCATTTTGACATCCAGCACCTTCAAACCCTTTCCTCGCCCTTTTCAGCCCCTGTTTTACATGCCACAGCCATCCTGTCGCCTGCCTCTCGGTGATGTTGCTCAGAGAAATTAGGGCAACTGCTGTACAGGGTTTTTATTAAGATTGCCAAACTCTTTCAGCACTTTTAGAAAGGGCTTGAAAAGAGGCCAAGTCGTTTCTCCTTCTTCTGTTTCTTTTCCTCCACCTCCCCGCTCCCCCCTCCCCTTTGCTGTCTGCGGATGCTTTGGGATGAATTAATTTAGACGTGTGGTTTTGAATGTTTTTGGCTCCTGGTTATCGAGCCATTCAGCAGTTCTGGGAGCCTCCCCCATCGGCTGTTATTGAACCAGACAGAGAGGGGCGGAGGAGATGGCAGAGGCCTGATTTGTTGGCTTGTTAGTTCTGCTCCTGCGAACCGTCCATCGTCTCATGTTTCTGAAGGCTGACAGCGAGAGACAGCGGCCAAAACGCTGCTCGTGGGCCGGCTGTGGAGCGATGTCCCTGCACGGGACCATTGCTGGCATCTTGGGGGAAGCAAAAATTGAGTGGTTTCTCTCTGTTTTCCCTCTGCTTTCCCCAGCCCTAAGTCAAACTGTCAGCCCAGCTCTGCTCTGGGATCCTCATCGGTGTCTCAGTGAGGTGTTTTTAGCCCCAAGGGAGGCAGAGCTGACTGAGCAACAGCAAAATGCATGTGGAGAAGACCTTCTCTCTGGTTCGTGCTTGCTTCCTGGGCTGGCTTTGATTTCTCCTCCTTCGGGAGGCTCAGGCTCTGCCCCAATCCCTGCAAGGAGCCTTGGTCCAAGAACAACCCTTCCAGCTCCCCCAGCCTCACGGTGCTGGGGGAGGACTTGGTGGGCACCGGTGCCATTGGCAGAGCTGAGCTCACTGCTGCTAAAAAGACTTGCAAGCCCCAGACTGACTCTCCTGGAGCCTCCCATAACGTAAGCAGAAGCAGAGATAACTACTAAATCTTTCTGAAAAGCACTTCCTAACTGTGCCACTCTGGGGGGTAGCACTGAGACCCTTTTATCATAGGGAGGATTGTTAGAATTTATTATTTTCTCCACTTTTTAGTTAAATTTTAAAAGCCCACCTGAAACTCTCATTATTCCCTGTCAAGACTTTTTTTTTTGAGTGTATTTCTGCTCTGCTTTCATACTAGGCTAATATCTAAGAAAAATATTATCTCTCTGCTTGGCTTACAGCCATCCCGGCCGTGTTTGTATTTCAGTGGTGGATGAAGCTGCTCCAGTTTATTTGTGTAGCTGGTAAAGCCTCCCTCCAGCTGAGGGACACGGCAGGACTCCCCTTGCTCTGAACTCAGTGCCCAAGCACAGTAAGGCATCGTGGAAATGCCGTATGGCTTTAAACCATCCCTGTGTTCATGCCATGGCTCTTACCAGGCAGAGCTCTCTTCCTGCAGCTCCATTTAGACGTCTGTGCATTAAACAGCAAAGAAAAAGTGCAGAGCCCTAATTCATGCCATTCATGGGATGCTATTGGGAGTCGGTAGAAAGCTTTTGGGTGCAGAAGTTCCTAGTTTTCATCTATTTCATCCATTTTACTCATTTGGTCCCAGATTAAAATGTCAGAGGGGCAAACAGACCATTTGAGGGGCTGCAGTGGGCTTTGGAGCCTTTGTTTTGGAAATGTATGCTCAGATACAGAGAGTTTTTGAAGATGTGACTCCCACCATGACAATTGAAGAGATTCCTGAGCTTTACCACCAGAGCCCTGATGGGAAGAGGGCTGATACTGGGGCTGGGCTGGGAGCTTGCCACTCCAACAGCCCCTGCAAAGGTATTTTCCAATGAATCTCTTTGGGAGAAGGTTAATACACCCGAAAAAGGGGATTTTTTTGGCCCCAACCTATACCAAAGCATGTCTTGCCTAGGTGTGAGCACCCTTCTCCCCATCACTGCATCCCAATGAGCTCGGGAGTGTGGACCACCTTTCCTGTAAGCTCAGATCACTCCAGGCCATGGTTAAGAGAGCAACATTACTGTAGTTTAAGCTATTTTTTTTGCCAGTGTTACCATCTGGGTTGTCTGCTATCCAAGCTGAGTCAGGCACTGCCATGGCTGTTTCTTGCAGAGCTCTGGACGCTGTCCCAGGAGAAACCATGGCCACATGAGAAAGCCAACACGAGGTAACCCAGGGTGTGAATTTACGGCCCAGCAGCTGCTCCCTGGGCATGGGCTAAGGGCACATTTACCCCATGGTGAATGCAAAGAACTCCATGATCAGCTGCCCTGTGGGGATGGGGATGAGCTGCCCGTGGGGAAGGAGAAGGGGCACAGACCTTACCAAGCAAACCCACCCCCAGGTGCAGCTGCAGCAGTGTGCTCACATGGCCATACATGGGGAAGAATTAACCCGAACCATTTGCAGCAGGAAAATGCTGCTCAAAATGCTGCTGCTAAATTCCCTCCACTCACAAGGCCACAGGAGCTGGGACTGAAGGATGCTTTAGTGCACTCATCTCGTACAGAGAACTCGATGCATCTCCTCCATGCAAAAGGGGGAAGAATAGAGAAGAATGTGTGAGGGCGGAGGAGAGCGGTGCCAGTGCCGTGGAGTGTCTGAGGTGGATGGCACTCTGTGAGCAGCCTTTCTCCAGCTGGGTTCCTCTTTTGCAATTCCAGCATCTTGTTTCTCAGTAATTTATATTGACAGAGTCTTTCAAAACACTTTAGGGTTGTTTACAACATTGAGCAAGAACATTTTGTCTCATGTCCTGTTCATTCTTAAAGACAATCCTCTCCTTCTTCCATCCCCCCGCTCCCTTCCGCTGTCTTGAGGGAAGAGCCTCTCTCTTACTCTCTGCAAATCTTATGGGCTAGAAAAGAACCTGCAAATCTACTTGATGTGATGTTTCTTCCTCTCTAATTACTAATTAGCTTTTCCTATCAGGGCAAATGCACTTTTTCAATGGCAGACTCCTCCCTGCACCAGAAGTGCTCACTCATCTGTGTGTTGTTGATGTGAAATTCGGGGAGTCAACATGGCACAAACACTGCAATGAGAAATGGGCAAGTTCGTGTTGCTGGAGCCCAGCAAGAGCTCAGCCCTCTCCTCTCCATCCCTCCTGATTTCTGCAGCCAGTGATCTGACCCATCTGGATGTCACTCATTCCCTGGCACATTGTCCTAAGAGTGCTGGGAAGATGAATCTCTCATGAAGCCTATGTCCAGTCCTGTTCCCATCCCATCAACGATGACCACTTTAAAACCTTTTAAAAGTCTCCTTCACCCTTTTGAAACCCCTTTAACACAAAGAAATGAAGTAAAGGATTTGGACTCCCTGGATAGACAAATCCCCTCCGCAAAACCAGCTGCTCCTGGAGTTTGCAAGCAAAATACCAGCCAAACCTGGCAGCCCTGCTCCAGGCAGCATTAATGCATGCAGTGCACAGGGAAGAGCAGAGAGCAGCAAGATCCCTGGGCAGGCGAGAGACCGCAGGACTTCCTGGCAAGTCTTGTGTGCTGTGTGCTCAAGGCTGCATCGCTGCGCTCTCACTGCCTCTCTCCTGTTCCAGTTAAAGCTTATACACGTTTGACTACCCGTGCCACAATAATCCTCTCATTTGCACTTTCCTGAGAAGGCTGGAGTGCCCAATTATTTTAGAGTCTGCTGTTTTACATGCTCTTGACTCTGATTAAGACTTTTCATCTTTCAGGCAGACATCAGAGTGAAACCTTGAATTTTCCAGCGCTGCATCATGGGCTTGGGGTGTTCTCACTGCTTCCTTGTGATTACCAGATGAGCTGCCCAGGTGGCAAAGCAGCGGGGACGGAGCACTGTGCCCCAGGAATGAGGACATTTCACCAAAGCCTTCCTCTTCCAGTTCTACTTTTTCCTGCCCTTCCTACCTCCTTTCTTTCTACTCTGCCCAGATATCAAGCTTATCCACTAAACCTGTTATCATTGAGTACCACTCTGAGGAGGGGACAGATATAGTGAGATCAGGAAATAAGCATGGAACTGCACTTTGGCTTTCTAATCCCAGACTTTGGCATGGCCTTAAGCTACTTGGTGCAGTCAGTACCTTGTACTAAACCATAAACCAACGGATGTTTTGACAAGGCATTGGTCTGACCCTGTGAGTTTTCCGTATCCATGAAGGCATGGTCAGATGCTTCTTCTTCCTATCACTGTTCATTAGAACAACAGTCACAACAGCATCTACCCAAATTAATTCCCTTGTTGCCTTCATACCTATTCCTCTGCAGACATAGTCACCTGGCGGGACAGGTAAAAAGCATTTCCAGGACCATTTGTTGCTGTGTCCCCTCATAAATTACTCTGCAGAGTTAATCACTGCTGGGAAACTCATTTAAATACATTAAGAGGGAAAATAGGTGTGGGTGTCTCAAGGAGGCTCCCCGACACATGGCATCTGGCTGATGAGAGAGTCTGTCAGGAGCAGCCTGCGTGGTGGATGCTCCCTGTGATGATAACTGTTCAAAGTGGATGAGCTTTCTGTCAGCAGTTTAATAATCCGTGTCTGCCACCATCCCGTGTCAGCCAACACTCCAGTAACGAATCGTTGATAAGGAGGAGGTTAGACTGGGGAAAATGGGCTGTTTTGTCAGCACAATGTTCTTGTCAACAAAAAGGCTCTGGAAAAGCTTGCTGGCTCCTTTGTAGCTCGCCTAGGGGTATCCACCAACCCCACAGCCCAGTGGGTCCCAAAGCCTCCAACAGCGACTGCAGCAACAGAAGTGGCAAAAAAAGTGCTGCAGTAAGCAGATGTGGTTGAGCCTCCTCCTAACCCAAGCAATTAGCTCAGTTTTCATTCTGAATCTTTGCTATCTCTTCCCCACATCTTTATTTTTTAAGCTTCTTGTTCTTGTGCATATGCAATTTCTTACTACCCCCTCCACGAATTCAGTTCACTCTGAAATTCTGCTGCAGCTTTGTGGTGAGGAGCCCCGCAGCTGAGCTACCCTCTGTGCAGAGAAACCTTCCCTTTTGTCCTCAAAATCAGTGGGAATAACAGAAGAGAGGAGCTGAGATGTGGCACATCTTCCCCAGGCCAAGTCCTGATTCTGCCTCTGGATAAGCAGGGGCACACCTGGGCACTTACGGAGCGGAAGTGGTGCCTGGTCCTAGAGATCTTTGTTACGTGAATTCATCCCAGTTCCACCACAGATGGGGGTAATAGTTTTAAGCTGAAAGAGGGTAGATTTGGATGAGAAGAAATGTTTTACTGTGAGGGAGGGGAGGCCCTGGCCCAGGTTGCCCAGAGATGTGGTGGCTGCCCCATCCCTGGAGGTGTTCAAGGCCAGGTTGGATGGGGCTTTGAACCTTCCTGATCCAGTGGGAGGTGCCCCTGCCCATGGCAGGGGGGTGGAACTGGATGGGCTTTGAGGTTCCTTTTGATCCAAACCATTCCATGGTTCTATGTTGGTCCCATCACCCAGCTCATGCTATGAAGGTGGATACATTGTGGAGTCCAAGCTCAGAGCCTTGATTTAGAGGCTGTCAGGAGACCAGCCCCGTCCTCGTTGCACAACAGGAGCTGTCCCATGGGCTTCGTCTGGGGAAAGAGAAGGAATTAGCGCTTGTGGAGCAAATTCCTCCAGCTGCTGGAGGCCAGGGCTCAGCCCTCTGGAATGCCAGAGCGATAACATTGCACGAGAGAGGACGCTTCAAGAGGTTACGGATGCAAACTGCAACCCCATGCCCCAGGCTGCAGCCCAAAACTCACAGCCTGAAGCTGCTGTTGCGACTGAGAGTGGTTGGTTGGAAAGACGGACACCCAGGGCTCTGTTCTTCGGTTGGTGGAAGCTGACAGGGTTGCTTCAATTTAATGGTGCTTCCTCTGGTTTATATGAGCTGAGGATCTGGCCCATTGTGTGCAAAATTAGCCACTCGTTAGCATTGCCTGCGATCCCTCCGTGCAGGGTAAAATGAAAGCAGATGCCAAATTGCCACCTGGAGCGATTTTTTACAATTGAATTACAATTGGCTGGAGACAGCGGGAGTTTTTCATTCATATTAACTGTGTAACAAAGCATTCAGAGGCTGCCTCTGCACTGGATTTCATACCCAGATCCAGCATAACTCCCTGCACGTAGCAGCATCTTCAGTATCTTCATCAGCTGTTGGCACCAGGAACCTCCAGCTGCAACTTGCAGTGCCACAGGACTCAGGACATTAATAAATGTTTTGCAAGGAAGCTGGGGTAGAAGCAGAATTACCCTGAGTATTAAACTTCCGCCTATCCTATCTCAGATTTACATTATGTTATGACACGTTCATTAGAAATGACACTTCTATTACACACTACAATTTCTGACATGTCATCAAATAATGTAAAAACTACTGAATTGAGACATCTCCTGAAATAAAATTTAAAGCTCCTACTTTTTATTTAGGAAGACTTTCTGGATTTAATTTTTTTTTTTTCACTTTCATTTTCCCAGCTGATATTTAAATGGTTAGAAGTTTGGAAGAAATGTTCCTGAAGCACATGGACATGTTCAAGGTGGAATCAACATGGCTTTCCAGGGAAGTGCAACCACAGACCTCTCAATCACAAAACTGCCAGGGTATGTGCAGTGGGTGTCTTACAGCTTTGTTAAAGCAATGCTGCTATTGGGATTGAAGTTAATTAGCTTAAAGCTAGCCTGGATATGTCTAAATATGATGCTATCACATTTCTGACTGCAGGGAGACACGCTCTGTCACTTTTTGCTGGGAAGTTTTTGATGTGTTTATGACATAAAACATTTGTGGGTAGACTTGAAATACAGGCAACGAACGCCCACAAAAGCCCAAACTCTATGAAACTTTCTCTTTGTAGGAAACGTACTGATGCTCACATTTTTTCATGTTTAAATACTTGTTTTTATAAAGAACAGTAATGGGATATTGGTTTTAATCAGGGATTAGATAGCCATAGGTATCAAATCCCAGCTCATTTGGTAAATTCACCGTTAGCCACATCCACTCATGCACTCAGTCAGAAAAGTCTGGTAGAACAACATGGAAAATCAAAGTCACTATTGTCTGGCTCAGAAAGAAAAACCTTGCAAGATGCCAACCTCTGCTTTCATCTTGCTGTTTCTTGAAATGCTGAGGGGAGTGGAGAGAAAGGTAAGGGAAGGACGAATGGGTGACATGGGAGCAATCGAGCTGATGGGCTCCATGAAAAAACCACTCACCTTTCAGAGTAAATCAGCCTGAGCTCATTCTCAGTCCCCAGGTGAGACTGAGCCATCTTCCCAGTGCAATTCCCAGACAGGCAGAGCAGGGGGTGGGCACCCCATGGGTCAGTCTGCTCGGGGCTGTCAGACCAGGAGCAGGGTCAGGCAATCAAAAGCAATAGCAGCAGCACATTTTTAGAAGTTCCTGGCCCCTTTCCTAGGACAAGTAATGGGTGAAGGATGGCAGCAACATGAAGCAAACTGTCCCAATCGCTTGATACCATCTGGCTTCACCCCTGGGCACGTTCTAGCTCTGTGCCACAGCTGGGTTTCTTGGCGCGATGGTTTCTGTACCGAGTTCTTTCTCCCCTTCTGTCTCCCATCACAATGTCCTGCTTGGCTGATTTTGAGCTCAGAAACGACTTTGCTGGTGTAAATGCTGGCAACTGGCAACGCTTCCCCTTGGATTGAAACAGCCAGTCTCCCAAGCCAGCTGGGGAAGGTTGGCTTTGCTGGTGCAAGCACAGTATTTCTGGCAGGGAACATTCGCTGCAAGAGCTTGGAGTTGATCTCACTCATTTCCTCAGTGCTAAGGAAATGCAAAGGGATTTTCAGTGGATTCTCCATAAACTCATTCTCAAGATGAGAATTGCTTAAGCAGAATAGAGCTCCAGTTCCCAAATGCTCTCCAAAATCACGAGGCACTTCTGATGTCACCGTGGGATCAGGAGCTTCTCCACCATTGTCAGGGATGAGCCATGAACACAAAACCACTGGCACCATTAGCCCCCCTGTCCTTATTTACATGGCTTTAACATTTGTGAAGGCTCAGAGTCATTCATTTCCTGAACGGCTCCTTTTAATGGAAAACACGACGTTTTGGGAAAGCCACCAGGCCAAGCTGGGTATAAAACTCTCCAAGTCATTTCTCCAGGTGAAGCAATATTACCTTCACATCCTGTTTTCAGAAAAGGATTCGAGCAGGTGCCCACATCCTGTTTCATGAGGATTTGAATGTTTAACTCCATTAGACTCCTTTGGAAAGCCTGGTTTATCCCCACACGTCACTCCAGATGTGTCCTTTGGTCTCATAGAAGCCAGCAGGGCTTCTGTACATCGCTTAAAGTTTAACTGATGGTTGCATGAGTGGCTGAATCAAAATCCAAACATTTAGCAGCTGTATTTTTAACTGTACCTGCCTTTGCAGTGCCACTTGTGAATCTGTAGAACTCAAAACCCTTTGTAGAGATCTCGTCGTTGATGCTCACTTCTTGTAGGTGGGAAAAATGAGTTGAAAAGGTTCACTTGAAATGATCCAATAATGTGATGGGAAAGGCCATGGCCACTTCTTAGCTCTGCCTGCTGAGGGCAGTTCTCCCTCCTGGAGGGGTTGGACTGCCAGACTGATGGGACTGCTCAGATTCCTGATCCAAGCAACATCAGTGTAATGGCATTTTCCACAGAGGCAGCCTTGGGGCTGTGGAAGGACGAGCAGAAGCAGCTCTCTGAAATGGATGTGTTCACACGTCAGGGTGGCTCTCCCTCTGTACTGTGCTGAGTACCAAAATGGGAGCCCTTCTGCTGAGTCTGGGGGAGGGAGGAGGGCTGAGCCTGAAATAGCTCTTTAACCTGATCTCAGCGCAGATCTTTCCTTTCAGACTGTTTTAAAATAATATTTTCCTCCTTTTTTTTTATCCTTTTCTTTGCAGTGGGAACGCTGCCAGAGGAGGACTGAGCAGCTTCTGTGCTCATGGATCCAGCTCATTCCCAGGCAGGAGCCAGCCAGGGAGTAGGGAATAAGGCCCATGTACGAGTCATGCATTTATTTCACAACCAAATCCCAGACTCACTTCCCAACTCCAGCCCCATGTTTGCACTTTGCCTCTGGAAAGAGAAGAATTCGTCCCTGCCAGAGGACCTGATCCACTTGGATATCTGGAAGAGCTTCTCCAGACCAATTTCCAAGGTGAAAGCTGTCTCTGAAATGGTGTAAATCAGAAGTGTGACTCTATAGAAGGAGGAGCAGAAGAGCCAGGAGGTAAGGTTTAAAATAAAACTCTAATTTGCTGCATCTTTTTTCCTGCTGAGAGTGGAGGCAGCACCCACAGAAGCTTTTACTGAGAATCCCTTACAAATACTCGGTTTCTAAAGAAGTAACCTTAAACCTTTCCCCATTTTGCCACCTTTCCCCTTTTGGGCAGCCACGTGGGTGAATTTCCCCTGCTCTGAGCAGTGGCTTCCCACTATGGTATATATTTTTTTTCTGAGTATATTAATTTTCAAATTGGCCTCTTTAATGCAAAACCTTCTTCCTGCTCTGAAACGAAAGAGGTTTGTAGTGTCCCTGGCTTGGGCTTGCTTGTCCCTGTCTTTACAGATGGGATTATTGCTCTCTTGGCAGGAGTCATCCAAAAGCAGGTTTCACAGATTTCAGAATGAAGCCAGATCTTGGCATTGCTGGGAGGTTGCTTGTGTCCAAATATCTCTAAGCCCTTCACAACCATTCAGGTCAACCACTGCACAGTGGGCTGTAGATCTGAGCATGGGATTGAAAAGACCACAGAACCTCTTGGGACCCAGGGGTGGGTCTGATGCCATGAGCAAAATCCCATCACTTTTCTGGGCTGTGAGCAGGTTACAAAGAGCAATCAGATATTCCAATATCCTCATTTATACCTGAGATCACCCCAGCACCAGCTACATTACAGGCAGGTGGGAAGGGGACTAGGAAACTTCTTTCACAGGTATTGATGTGGGTGGTTGAATCAAAATTTGGAAATTGATGCTGAAATAGGCAGGCATGTTCTGGAAACAGCCTGCTTTGGATTTCCATCAAGAGATGCCACACTTTGGAGCTTGTTCTTGCAGCCTGGCACCCACCTGAGTGAGCCTTGGGAGAGGCTGTGCATGTCCTCCTGCTTCATCACTCGTGCAGGGAGGTGGATGTGGTGGAAACCTCCTGCACAGCAGGAGATGTAGGCAGCAAGGCCGTGAAGTGCTGCAACACAGACATCTGTTAAAGAGAGTGCGTGACAAAACCTTGTACCAATACAAACCGGCCTGCAGAGAGATGGAAAACAGAAATAGAAAGCCATCCTGTGACTCAGGGGGTGTGTTTGCTAATGCTGCTGAGCTGCAGGGATTGAACTCAGTCTCTTGAGCCCCAATTGCTGCACTTCCAGGAGAAAAAGGCTTTAACAGCAGCAGGTGGGAGATGTTTCTCCATTCACCAGTTTGTTTTGATGCTTCTGTATGGCCTCTGGTTTGGTGTCAGGGTCACAAGTGGGATGCACTAACAAGGGCTTTGATGGCTTATCCATGCCTCTCCCAGTACATGCGGCAGGTTTTGTCTCCTCTAGGTTCCTGAGGAATTTGATGATCGTCTTTAGTCTCCGCTCTCTCTGGAGTCCTGATTCTACAGACATTTCAGTCATAATTACAATGCTGGTGAAAAAGCCTTCTGGCATCTTCAGTTAAACCTGGCCCCTCTGGGAAGACAATCCAGAATTTCAGAAGTAAGGTCATGAGGATGAGGGCTTGGAAAAGAGAAGAAAACAACCCTGCCTTGCGGGAAAGGCTGAGGCAAAGCAGTGTCCTTTGCTCCCAAGCTAGGATGAAAATCACTGTGCTGGGAATTCTTTCCTGAAGGGAAAATTCAACATTTCCTTTGCTTCTGTCTTATCAAAACATCTTGCTTTGACACAGCACGGCAGCCTAGGACCATGACAGTCAAATCAATGTGCTTCCAAGCCATCTACAGGAGCGAGATCTTTTCCAGCTCCAAATTAAGGAGAAGTCAGTCCTTCCCCACAACATGTTTTTGTGTTGCTGTAGGAAGCCAAACGGCTGTGCTGGCAGGACTTCTGATCAACAGATCTGCCACGACAACAGCCCCTGGAGCTCTCAAGGATGATTCTCACTCTTTTACCTGTATCTTCATAGAAGAGGCTGTCCTCACATCCAGATTATGGTGAGCTGGGGATTTTCTTACACTCACATCCCTTGATAATTGCTCATGGGAGGATTTTGGTCTTCGCTCAGCCTGTAAGGCAAATCAGTTCTCCCTCCCCAGGCTTGCAACTTCCTCAAAACCCATCACAAAGAGCCATTGTGTGTCCTGCCCGTGGCAGGCCTCGCGCTCCCGGCTCTCGGAAGAGGCACCTCTTGCCCACTTAGCTGGGAGATAAAGGCTGGTTTGTCTTGAGTGGGAGGAGAGCACCGGGCGTGCTGCTGCCAGGTTTTGCGGTACGCGGTCGCCCGCTTTCGCTGCTGCTGCTGTGCTGGGCAGGAAAGTTTGCAGAGCTCCTTGGGATGGTGGAGGCTGCAGAGTGGGGACCCCCAGCTCCTTCCTTCCCACCTGCCTGCTGCTCTCCCTCCAAAGCTGCTGCATTTCCAGCTGCTTGCTGAGCTGTGATCGATACGATGTGCCACAGCCTCTGAGCTGTCTGGGATGGTGCAAGCCTGGGCTCTCCGGGGCGAAGGCAGCCCCCTCAGGGGATCAGACTGCGGGTGCATTCATGGATTGGGGCCCACTAGGTTCAAAGGAAAGTATTCCTCCTCCTCACCTTGCCTCACCTGGGGATGAAAAACAAGGACCCCCTCCTTCCCTCTGAACTCTGTTTCTGTTTTTGTTCTCCTGCCTCCCCCAGCCTTCTCCATCCCAGCTGTTTTTCCAGCAGTGCGATGCCATGAGTGGGTTTAGAAACACCCCCTCCAGCTGAGCAAGCCCCAGCAGCTCCAAACTCCCTGGGCTGGCCTGTGGGCTTCAGTTGTGGGATGGGCATGGGCATCACAGAGCCAAAAAATGCAGCGGGGGTTGCGCTGGGTGGGTCCTTTTTTATCAGTCCTGGGTTCACAAGGGAGCAAAACCTCAGTCTGAATCCAGCAGGGAAAAGCCAGTCACAGCTGTTTGCAAATACTGGGTTTGAGTCCTTTGTAGGGTGGCTTTTGCTGCCCGTACTCACCCGTGGAAGCCTCCTAGCATCCATCTCCTGTTCAACTGGTGAGTTATCACAGCGCTTCTGCCTCTCTGGGCCTGGTGTAATCAGCTGATGGATCCAGGTCCATTTTTTGTCTTCATACCCTTAAACACTGGAGAATGCTGCTTGTGCATGGCTGGGCACCAGACTTCACCAGGCAGTCCAGCAACCCAGCAGCCACCAGTGTCACAGGGCCACCCCGGGTCCCTGGGGACACACACTCACATAGCAGGAGACATCCGGGTCCACCCCCACCATCTCAGCCACCTCTTTCATCCCCACCATCAGCTTGATTATGCTGGGGATACAGCAAAGGAAGGAAAAGCTTCAACATAGGCACTTACACATGACTGGACAAGTCACACCTGGCTGATGGCCCTGCAAGTGGGGACAGCAATACATCCCAGCCTCTCCTGGGTGCCACGAGGCCACTTCAACGCAGAGCTGGACAGATCCTCACTCTCTGCTCTGCTCAACAACAGACGCCAGTCAAAAATTTATGCTTCCAGGGTGATGCGGCAGATGTTGTGCTCCTGAGAGATCATTGCGTGCCTGGAGTGCTGCTGCAATGCTGGAGGTTTGGAGGCTAAGTGACTATAACCAGCTGAGCAGATTAATAACCTACAGAAACACACTGCCTGAAGTGCTGGTTTCCTGCCTTACCAATGCAAAACTCAGAGTAAAGATGCAAGGCAGAGTGGCAGGGAGGACCTTCCCCAGGACCCCAGATTCCACTTACAGATTGCTATTGTCTGAGTTGTGGTCCCTGCCAGAGAACTCGCCTTGTCCCTAGGCTGGGTGCTGAGCAGAGGGGAAAATTTCAGCAAGACCTGAATTGTAATCAAGCAAGAAAGAAACTGGGGTGGAGTGGAGGGTGAGAGTAAAAGAGTTACGTGGTGGGTGCAACGCTGAGCTGCTGGTGGCTGTGTGTGGGCAGATGCTCAGCAGGCTGTTGTTGTTAGTGGTGGCTCAGCACCTCACTGACCACAGCCACAGGTGCCAGCATGAAGCCAGGGCTGGCTCAGGCCAGTAAAGGGTATCTGTTTGCAAAATATCCAGAGGAGACACCCAAGAGAGAGGCCAGACCAGCCTTGCAGCCTGCCCTGCGCATCGCTGCACCGAGGGGCTTTTCAGGGAGCTGCCCACGGCCAGTGCACAAAACCCTTCCGCTGCAGTGTAAGTCTGTCCTTCCTGGACATCTGTCCTCCTTTGATCCTCTGACTGCTTGAAGTGCTCTGCAGTGCCCGTGCCCTTTGCCCGCTGCCAGCGTAGCACTGGAGTTCACCCTGAGATGCTTCTGCCAGTGAGAGGATGCAAACCCGGGCTTGTGCAAACAGCCAGAGGCACAGCCCTGGGCGTGTGCCCCTTCTGCCCACCAACTGGGGCATGGCTGGTCACCTCCAACCTGCCCAACACCACAAACAGCATCGTCACTGCCCAGGAAGGGGCTGTGGCTAATAATTGGGTTGCAGCTAATGCAGAACAGTCCCTTGAATAGTTTCCTGATGTTGAGTTGCTCCTGGCAGGGTTCAGAGGGAAAGAAAGCTCCAGGCTGGTGGAGGATCTGGAGCTCATTTCAAAAGAGCACTGTTGAGTCTTGTTGGTCAAAAAATTGAAGGTAGCTTTCATGTTGTCTGTTCCTGAGGGACTGAGACCCCGTGTTATAATGCAATGTAGAGATGGAACAAACTCTTTTTGGTCCTGGTGGGTTGAAACAGAAAAAAGAAGACAATGTGGGTCCTCCAAATAAACAGTGCACATGTGCTGCCATACCAGAGGGAGCATGTGTCTCTGATTTACATGCAGTCTGGGAAGTGCCACATCCGCCTTATGTTTGGAATATTTCAGCTCTCCAAGGTCTGAATTTAACCCCTGCCCTCTCCTCTCTCCTTCCACTCCCAGCAGAGCCTGCAGCATCACTGCCCTTGCTCTGAGTGTAAGTTCTTGAGAAGAGCTTGATGCTGGAGGAAGCACAAGGAGGCTGATGGAGCAGAGGGACTCCCAGTTCGTGCAGGTGTGTGTCACCTTCTCCAGGCATGTCATGACAAAGACCCAAGACAAAGGAAACCACAGCAGCCAGGCAAGACTTCCAAATCATTACTGCTCTGCTCTGATTGACCCAGATTGGCCAACTTCTTAAGGAGTGCACCCACACACAGGGAGATGTTGCTGTTTGTTGGATAAACCCAGAGTGTGGTGATGTGTAAAGATGATTTAAGAGTAATTTCTTCTCTGCTTGCATGGAGTCCAGTGAGTATTACCCCTGGTGAGTGGGACTTTGAAGGATATGGCACAGGAGGGGGAAGTAAAGGCAGATATTTCTAGTGATTGTTCTGTGCTTTTCCTCTCTGTGCTTCCAGAAAGGGTTTCAGCCTGGAAAAGGATGTCAAGACAGGAAGGATATTGCCTTGGCTTTGGCTGTCATACAAATAGCTTAAGTGACTTTTTGTTTTTAGCAAAACACCAACTATCCTAGTATGGATTTGCTCTGAAGGGTTGTCAGCTCTGGAAGAATGCAACCATTTCATAAGCAGGAGATGCAAAGATGGTTGGATGGAGGGATGGAGGGATAGATAGATAGACAGACAGACAGACAGACAGTGTGTGACACGGAGAGAGAAAGAGACAGACAAATGCAACCTCCACAAAGCCTTGTTTTATCTGCCCTTGTTGATAACACAGCTCTTGTAGATTGGTTGCCTTTAGAAGGGGACTTCATGTATCTTCACACCATTCCTGGGAGTGGCAGTATTTGCACAGTGTTAATGTCTCTGGCCTGGTGCCGCACTCCTTCCTTTCATGCATTGCTCCCATCTGGACGGGGAAACTGAGGCACAGAGGAGAAAATAACTTCTAAAGACCCCATGACATAAAGGATGCAAAATCAGGCACTGCAGATCCAGGAGCCCTGTCCTCCATTCTCTCTCCTAACTATTGCCCCTTGCTGTGTTGCCCGTTGTGATTCCCTTCACACCTCTGAAGATGTCACCTCCTTTAAAGGATGGTGAACACCTCCCTTTGGGAGCCTGTGTGCATGTGTGAGTCATGCAGGAAGAGCCAAGAGTCGAGGTGGGAGCTGGGCACCTTCCAGGAAAAGCTAGGCTGAAACCACAGAAACCATTTCCTTGCAGACTTGAGCCATTATCCCCCCCCCCCAGAAACGACTGCTTTGCACACGCTGAGCCCTCCTGAGGTTGAGCTTTGCTCCCACACATCCTCACTGCAGAGCTGCTGCTTGGGCTGCTCCCAGAAGCGTGTCCTGGCATGAGGACAACCACGGGGCCATTGTTGCCTCATTGCTCTCTTCACTCCTGCAGCTTCCCTGGATTGACAGCTCCTCTCTGCATTGCTGCCCGAAGCTTCTTGGTCAGTTTTAACCCAAACCAGACATCATCTACTGAGAAAAATCACTATGCCCTGTTTGGAGGGAAGCAGACCTTTCCTGCCAGCTGCAACCACTCCCACTTCAAGGCAAAAATATCCATGGATCCAGGTTCTTCCCACAAAAGAACAGGAACCCTTGGCTCCAAGAACAAATTTTAGGACGTTATTCTCTCTTCTGGACTGAATTAGTTCCCGGAACATCTCAAGATCAGTAGAAAAACTGTATTGGGAAAAGATGGCTTGAGATTGCTGTTAAGGGAGGTTGTGTTTCATTGTAGCTGAGGCTGCAGGGGTGCAAAGGTTAACTGGGGTAATTCACCCAATCCTAATGTCCAGGAGAGGTGAAACAAAGGATGAAAACCCAGCCCAACTTGTGAGACAGCATCACATTGCATTATTTTTTCTAGGTGGGACTGTATCTCCAGGCTCAACCAGACAGCAGGAGAAACCAACCCAAGAAATAGTTACATTACTCTGAGCTTGGCTATGGATAGACAGCAAAAAATGTCAGAAACATTCCAAATATGCCCAAACCCAAGGAATATCTCCCAGCTGCATCTTCCTGCCTCAGCCTTGCTCTCAATGAGAGATCCTTTTTGTTTGCAGGCCAACCAACAGCCATTGCTTGTGTTCTATAAACATCAAATACAAGAGATGCTTTTAATGTAATTATAATTTAAGTATAAAATATGCCAGTTCTGTAGGATTTTGTTGTCTGGTGCGTAATTACTTTATGGCACTATAAAAGTATATTACATTATGATGCCTTGCTGTGCTTTGCTCAAATAATTTATAGCACAGTAATAGCGTGGAACAATATTCAAGACCATTGTATCCAGTCTAACATATAAATAAAAATTGTGGAAAATAATGGTCTTGCTTAAATGCTCATTTAATTATTTGGCAGTCTTGGCTAAGTGTTTTTTAAGCTCCTTCCTTCTGATTTTGAGGTTCTTAGCATTGCTGCCCTGAAAACAAAACTTTAGTGACTTTCGAAGCATGGTGTTTATTCAAAAAACCCAACCCCCTTTTCACTTCAAAAAACAGAGAAGTGAAACCTTTCTCTCTTTTCCTCTCAGCATCCCTCCCCTGGGTGTCTGCTTTGACCACAAGTAGCAAAATGTTTCCTGTCTGCCCATCTGCATCCCTCACCTGAGCCCCCCACTCCCAGCCGAGCTCCCTGGGGACACATTGCCCAGTGGTACCCCATAGCCTCCCCTCCCACACCATGAAGGTGTTTTGGGGTGTTCACACACGTGTGTGGAGGGAGCGCTGCATCCACAGAGGGATGAGCCTGGACAAGAGTGGATCACATCTGCTAAGACCATTGTTATTACTTAACAGCCGTATCCCGGGCTGCATCCGAAGCAGTGGGACCAGCAGGGTGAGAGAGGGGATTCTGCCCCTCTGCTCTGCTCGGGTGAGGCCCCACCTGGAGCCCTGAATTCAGCTCTTGAAGCCTCAGCACAAAATGGACATTGAATCTGTTGGAGTAAGTCCAGAGGAGGCCAAGAAGATGATCTGAGGGCTGGAGCTCTTCCCATTTGAGGACAGGCTGAGAGAGATGGGGGCGTTCAGCCTGGAGAAGACTCTGGGGAGACCTTAGAGCAGCCTTTCAGGACTGAAAGGAGCTCCAGGAAAGCTGGGGAGGGGCTCTTGATCAGGGGGTGCAGGGATAGGATGAGGTGGAATGGTTTTTGAGCTGAAAGAAGGGAAGATGAGATCTTAGGGAGAAATGTTTTGCTGTGAGAGTGGGGAGGCCCTGTCCCAGGTTGCCCAGAGAAGCAGTGGCTGCCCCATCCCTGGAGGTGTTCAAGGCCAGGTTGGATGGGGCTTTGAGTCCCCTGATCCAGTGGGAGGTGTCCCTGCCCATGGCAGGGGAGTGGAACTGGATGGGCTTTAAGGTACCTTCTGACACAAACTGTTGTATGATTCTATGATACGATTTATATTTTAGTGTTATATTTAGCAAGAAGACTGTGGATGGAGTAAGGAGGAGATACCATCCAGGAAATCTAGAAAAGCATCCTCATTAGCAGGGGTTAAAGCTGAATTTACAGCTCACAAAGGATTGGAAAGCTTCACTGATACTGTAGAACTCACTGGCAGAAAGAAATAATCTTTTAATCTCCATGTTTCCCTCTGAGTAAGTGTGTGGGCATGCTTGTGGGAAGCTGTTGTGGCTTTGGGGAGAAGGATAACTTGTGCCTCTCTTGCAGGAAGGTCATCCCTACTTTAGCTGTCTCTGTGCCCAGTGCAGAGTTAGGATGAGCTCAGCCAGTGCTGAGAAGCCACTGTGCCTACAGAGGAGCAATGGGGTTTGAGGACAAGGGTGGAGGTACACGGGCTTGTGAGACGCTCCATCCTTGCTCCCTAGACTAACATGCAACCCTGCTTGATGCCAGGTGGTGATGGTGAGGATGTGGGTGATGTCTCCAAGACCCCAGGAACAACCAGTGCTCTGCGTGTCTCAGGGTGCTGCTGCAGATGGTGAGGTGGAGGGATGGGGCAGTTTGGGGCTGAAACCCCAGGGCTGCTCTGGGGTGAAGCAACTCAAGCTTGGCAGCTTTGCAGGCAGCTGCCCAAAGCTGCTCCAGTGGGTGACCAGCTGGAGCTAAGATCTTGGAAGATGGGCATCCCTGGTGAGGAAGGGAAGCAAATCACGTGGAGGTGCCCTCTCTCACGCAGCAGGATCTTCCCCACAGGGTCCCTCCTCCGTCTCCCCCACCCTCTTCCTCCTGGGTCTGCACTGAGAGCTGGGACAAGGAACTAAAAATAGTGGTGGGCCCTGTGTATGCATCTTCAGCAAAGAGACTCATAAATGCAGCCAGGACTGAAAATCAATTCTTTAAAGCTGAAATCAATAACAATAACTAATATTAATAGTGATTATCCTTTCTTTATTGCACTTTGCAGTTGGAAATGAATTGTTTTTAAGGATTAGCGGCAGCTGAACTCTGTAATGCAATGTAAGACTGAAGATTTACTATGAAAACACAGCTCATGAGGAAAGACCCATTACTGCTGATGGAATACACTTTGGAAATAACCCCGGCCACGGCGGCCGCTGAGCACACGGAGCCTCAAAACCTGAACTCGGCAGTGGGTTTAGATTTCTGGCAGGAGACAGGGATTTTTGGTCTCTAACCCTGTCTGGTTTTCTCACAGTCTGACTTTTTAGTTCCCAGACATCCCAAATGCATTTTCATTTTTTGGTACCTTTTATCTGAAACAGCTTCAGACATGCAAAACTCGAGGGGGAGGGGAGGAAGAAAGGGAAGTGTGTGAAGCCAGTCACATATCTATCTATCTATCTGAGTCAGCCATACATATATGAGGCAGCAGTCTAGAGCTATCTGCTCTGTGTGTCACAGTTTCCAAAAAGCAGAGCATATTAGGTGTGTGCTGAGCACTTTAGGAAAGTCTGGTCTTGAGCATCCCCATGGGAGACCTTCAGCACCGAAGCACTTCTGCAAACTGCCTGCTCTGACAATCTGGTTTCAAGTCTGTGTGAAACCCCTTTCTTAGAGGAGAGGCAGCACACCTGGAGGCACGGGGCTTGATTCTCATGTCTCTGCTCTTCTGCTTGTGGGCCAGCCCTAACCCTGCTTCTTGCTTCTGTCTGCCATCTCCAGAAAGTGGTAGATATTTCAGATGTTGAGAATAGATTTGATTTATTTGAATTTATTTGAATTTCCTTGGTATTATTCAAGTTTTCTTGGGTGATTCTCCTCCAGGTGATAGCCAGAGACCAGGGCTGGTGAGATGTGACATGAGGAACCACCCAGCAGAGCAGAGAGAATCACAAACCAGGATTATAGAATTATAGAATCACTTGGTTGGAAAAGGCTTTTGAGATCATCGAGTCCAACCAATGGGACAACCCACCAAGTACAACCAATGGTGGGTACCTCCATTGCCAAAAGTCTGTTTGCTATCCCCAGAGGGTTGTTACTTGTGAGAAAGCAGTGACTATCTCTTCCCACACTGTTCCTTGTACAGGAGCTCATGGCATCTTGTCATTTTACCTGAAGCCCTTCCTGTATGTAAAGACCAGCAGAGCAGCTCTGGCAGGCAGGGGCTGGTCATGCCACTCAGGCTGCCCTCGACCTCAGTTTTCCCTAGGAGAAGGTAATGTCTGCTGTGAGGTTGTGATGCCAAAGGCACAGTGGTCATGAGACAGCTGGAGCTGGATGGGGAGATAGGGCTTTAGTGTGTGGTTCATTGAGCCTGGAGGATGAAGTGCAGCACCCTGCCTGTACAGGATTTCCTGGCAAGGTAACCCCTCACCCAGCCAGAGGAAGGCCTTGAAGGTGGGCGACTCCATCCATCTCCTTTATATGTGTCTGTGTTTTCCACAACTGATATTTGTGCTTATTAAAGATAGATCCTAAAAATTTCCTAGAACCACCTTGCTCCAGGCACGGCATTTTCTCAGCCACAAAATTCAGGGGGACAGAGTTGAGGCTGACAAAGAAATTCAGAAAAATACAGCAGGTAAAACCCTGCCTGTGTTGGAGTTGATGGCAAACCTCCCGTTGAGCTCAGGTGAGATGGGTTTCTATCTCTCTGGTTGGCATCTCTTCCTCCAGAGTGCAGGATCCTGAGGCTGTTCCAGTGCAGAGCTCCTGGAACTTTATTTCTGGGTCCTTTACTCACTTTTCTTTTTAACACCATAAAGTTTTTTTTTGCTATTAGCTAAATTGTAAAGACAAGCAGAACAAAAGCCTTTTGCAAACAGCAATAGATCAGTGGCAGCTGGCACGAGCAGCCGGATCGTATCGCATTATTGATCACTGTTAAAGGGGATTGACATTGTTCACCTGGGAAGGCTCTTCTATTCTTGTTGAAAAAAGGCCTTTTCTCCAGAAATAAAATTGGACTCTTGTCTTCATTTATCTCTGCCATTTTAATTCATAGTTAACTTCCAATTTTATAGATGTTTTCATCACATTTGTCCTAATAATTTTGAAAATTTAGTTTTGAATCAGAAAACGCACTTTGCAATGGACACCAGGTTCTGGTAACTAGAGCAGTAGCCATCTCCAGTATGAAAATAACTTAGCTCAAACTTTTCCCCAAAGTCGTTTCTTTTCCCTCATTTGTGCCTTAACTCACCTTTCCACCAAGACCCTTCAGCCACCTAAGAAACAGAAGCTCTGGGAGCTTTCCCAGCTGGATTGAGCGGTGCTTGAGCTTCCTTACATTGGTGCCAGCCTGGAAAGATTTATTAGTGTTTCACTGAGCCTGGCATGTGGTGTGCAGATGTCTCCAGACTGGCTCAGCTTTGAACTTGCTCGAACAATTCAATTTTTTCAGTTGCGCACCACTGCTAATTTCCTCCGACTCATCTTCTGTGGGAAGGGGTCTGGAAAGCAGCTTCTTTTTCCCAGCTCAGAGAAAACAGCCCTCCCTGTACTTCAGGAAAGGAATCATAGAATTATAGAATGGTTGGGGTTGGAAAGGACATTAAAGCCCATCCAGTTCCACCTCCCACTGGATCGGGGGGCTCAAAGCCCCATCCAACCTGGCCTTGAACACCTCCAGGGATGGGGCAGCCACCACTTCTCTGGGCAACCTGGGACAGGGCCTACCCACCCTCATAGTGACAAACTTCTTCCTTACATCTAATCTGAATCTCCCCTCTTTCAGCTGAAAACCATTCCCTCTCATCCTATCCCTGCACTCCGTGATCAAGAGCCCCTCCCCAGCTCTCCTGGAGCCCCTTTTAGTACTGGGAGGCTGCTCTAAGGTTTCCCCAGAGCCTTCTCTTCTCCAGGTTGAGTAACCCCAATGGTCTCAGCCTGTTCTCATATGGGAAGATGGTGGCTGTGTATATTGACCAAAAAGACTGTGTCCTGCACCTTGAGATGACAGCAATACGAAGGCTGGAGATGCATTGTTGTCGAGGTAACTGAGAATGGAGCTGGGAGGGAAGGCTCGTTCTCACTTGGAATGTGTATGAGTGCCAGGAGGATGCAGATTCACAGGACTGTCCCCTTCCAGCATGGCATCTGCTGGGTAGCAGCTTGCTAAGGTGCTCCTGGCCACATCATACTTTCCCAATGAGTGTGTTTCATAGCAGCAAATGAGTCATGGTGAGGGGCAGGAAGATGTGTTGAACTCCCTCCTGGCATACACAGGACCGGGCACGGCACCTTCCAGATTTCCATTCCTAGCCACCTGGGCTTTTTCATTCCCAGCTGGCAGAGTGGGAAATACAGGCAGAGACAGTGGTTTTTAACCTGAGACTTTTAAGTGCACACGCCCTGGGGGCTGCCTGTCCTCCTGAAGAGACAGGGCCTGGTGAGGCTTGGGATGCGCAGCAGGCGATGGAGCCCATTGCTACACAAACTCAGCTTTTAGAAAGGAAGTGGTTAGTGATTTTCTTTCTCACAGATCTGAGACTCCTGCCCGTGCTCCCAGTTACCTGCTTCCCATGGCAGTGTTTGCCCTGCTGTCAGCCTGCCTGGCGCTACCAAACAGAGCGGGAGGGAGCAGAAAGAAACAAGACGTGGGGGATGGAGAGAGACACTGCAGAAATCAGATAACATGGGGATTGATCTGTCCAAAGGTTAAGAAGTTGAACTTATTTAACTCCTGTTAGTTTATTTATTGTCCCTGAGTTATATTTGTGACTGCGACTGAGCAGATTAGAGCAGGATTGCTGGGTAGATTTAGAAAGCTACAGTGTTTTTCTAGCTCAATATGCATGGGTGCGTGTGTCTGTGTGCATGCACACGGGTGCTATAGTCTCACTTTTCACCAAGCTATCCCTTTCCAATCCCCTTATGGATGAATGTGAGCACTCATCTATACAATTAGGGACAGAGAAGGGGAAAAAATGTCCTTGCTCATCAGATCAGAAACCCAATTTATGCAGGGTACAACACATGTTCTTTATTATACCATGAAAGCAGTGGGTAATAATTCCTCTGTTCCCAGAAAAAGGGACACTCACTGCAGTAAAAAATATATATACATATATAAAAAACCCTCCCACTGGTGGTAAACATATGCGTCATGCAAGATTGATAGAAGCTGGAGCTGGTAAGTACTGGATGTGGATGAGTAATGTTTGTTATGGCCCTGCTGGCTACCAGGCACTCTTGGTAGCAGGAGCTGTAGAAAAAGCAGCCCAGTGTGAAGGGACTGTCTGGTGGGCAAAGGGCCCAGGAGAGGTCCAAGGTCCCTTCCAAGCCTGACCACAGGCTGCTGGGGTGACCTCACCAGGGCTTCCCTTCTTCCTCAGAGCCCTGCTTTCCCTGGGGGAAGCTGTGGTGGGTTCAGAGGCTGTTGCAGAGGCTGAACTCGGTGTGTTTTTCGTTGCTGCAGGCTGAGGCTGGCTGGAGGAACCGGAGCGAGTGGCTGGATGTCACAGATCAGGAGCGAGGTGCATTAGTCAGATGGCTTGGCTAATACCTCCTATGACATCAGTTTCTTTTCTGTCTCTGTGAAAGAGCCACAAAAAACAATGAGTAATTTCTCTGCAGAATATTCATCTTTAAAAAGCCAGGCCCAGTGTTTCCAGCACATTATTTTTCTCCCCTTGACTTTGACAGTGTGTCTGCTGTATACTGGTGTATGAACACAACTGGGAGAAGCTCTAACTGGGAGAGAGAAGAGCACAGGAGAGGGTGTCCTGGGCTGGGTTCCCTGGGGATGCTGGGGCTGATGGTAGCCCAGGAGCTGTTGGGTTAATATGTGGTGGGCAGCATCACACCAGGACAGGCACTGCCAGCAGCTCTGCTGTTTCCTATGGATACAAACCCTTTCATATTGAATGAGCAACTGCAGTTTTCTAGTTACCTCCTTTGTCTCTTTAGAAAGGAGGGTTAAGCATCTCTTCTGTCTTGTGCTCAGCCCTCCTCTCTCTCCTTCCTCATTACCCTGCTCTGGTGATTTATCTCTTCATCAAACACTCATCCTTTCCAATGGAGAAAACACAAACAGTGAAGGGAGACCGGGGTCCACTGGTCACAGTCTGGGTGGTGGATGGTATCTTTATTTAATCTGAAGCTCACGTTCCAGGTATCTGTTTATGTCATTCAGGCAAATTAGGTGGCACCTGCTTTGGTTTTGGGACGTGCCAGAGCCTTGGAGGCACTGGGCACCCTCTGCTCCCACCAGCTCTGGCTCGTGTACCAGCAGTGCTTGTGGCCAGCAGTGTTTGGGAAGGGATGGTGTTGCTGCCCACGAATTCAGGGCTTGTCTGTGCCTGGCATTGCTGTTTGGAGAGAGGAGCCTGGGGTGGGTCTGGTTTTGGAGCTCCTCATAGAAGCTTGCAGGTAGGAGAAGAGCTGGTGTCCAGAATGCACTGATGCCAGCATTTAAATAATGCCATGCTGGGGACAGCACGTTGCTTGGCAGGGACAACTCATCCTGTTCACCTGGCGACCCTATTGGGGTTTCACCATTGTACAGGGGAGCAGATGCTGGTCCAGTAACAGCCCCCAAACCGAGAGTGTTTGCAGCAAGAATGGAAATATTCCTCATAGCGGCTCCAGCCAGCATAAAGGCCTGAAGGGATGTTGCGTAGCTGAATTTCAACTTGAAAGAAAGTCCAAACCACAGCGTCAAAGCCAGGTTTGATACTCCCTGGAAAAATCTCTTTGCCTCTTGCTAACACAGTGCCACCAGCTTTACTGTGAACGCAGAGGGAGAGTGACTTCTTATGGGTGTAAAAAAAGTCACCAGCCGTTTATTTTATTTATGGAGGAGACAGATAATTGACAGGTGGCTGTCTAAAAGAGATGAAGCCCTCCAGCTAAACACTGCAGCTCCAGCAAGGGTATGAACGACAGAGAAATGGCTCCAGAGGTGATAGACTTGTTACTTCTAACACTGCGAGATATATAAGAGAGCAGGGTTGAATCGCAGTTCAGAACAATCATACCTAACCACTGAACTAAATAAAACCGATGATTTCATACCGGTGTCTACAGCAGCCTTCGACTGAACTTGAATTAATGAGCGTGTTGTTGTCTCCCAAAGGGTCTTGCAAGCCTGAGGACTTCAGGTTCCTTTTTTCACGCTTGAATGCACCCCATTGTGGGACCAGGAGTGTGCAGGAAGGTCAGTGTTGTATTGGGCAGTGATGCTAAGCAGAGACTGGGACAGCTTTACCGGGACCAGTGTGTTGGGCTGGCTGGTTCTCACGTCCCACAAGTTGCAAATATCAGTCTTTCCTTGCTCATCTTCTGTTTTTCCCTTCTTTTTTTCTCCTCTTTTTGAATCAGCCTGCCGGGGACTTTGAAGCTGACAAATCTCTTCCAGGCCTGGACCTTGTGCCCTGGGATGGACCTGTGCCTATTTCTAGGATATTCAGTATTTTCTGCTCCTGACTCCTCTAAACAAAAACAGAGTTTAAATATTAACCCCCGCTCATCACACCACCACCACATTTTGCTACCCAAGCATTCCCTTCTCATGTGAGAGATTTCCTTGTGTTTCTTAATCATCCTCAAACTTTTTTTTTTCCCAATGTTTACTCCAGTTTTCCCCCCTGCAGGGCAGAACAACATTTACGATGTAAAATTACCGAGGCTATTACTGCGCGGTGCCGCACACCGCGGTGATTCAGTGTCAGCCTGGGATCGAGGGAACAACTAGAGCCTGTTAGCCCCATCCCTCCGCTTTCCCACCTCCACACGGCTCCGCAGCAAATCAAAGTGCAACAAATGGCTTTGCATCATTTCTTCGAGGAGTTCTGGGCCTTGTACATTATCTCGAGGGCAGGGCATACGCTATAATAAAAGACGGCTTTATTGCCAGCTGCAACAAAGCCAAGGATTCAGACATGTATCGCCTTGTGGGCTCATTGTAAACTCCCTTTTATGGCCCTTCCAGTTTATTGCTAATAGAGATTTACAGTGGGAAGAAGGGGGCCGCGTGCTGTAATTAATACTGTTATTAGCCTGGGTGGGTTCAATGCAATGAGCAGCGCAGCCAGCACTGCTGCCAACCTTGGTATTTGCCCTTCGTTACCCAGCCCTGGAAATGAGATGGGGATGGGCTGGTGTTGGTGCAGCAGGGCTGACGTTACCGGCGCCTTGCTGGGAGGTGGCTGGGAGTTGAGGGACTGAAGTCCTTCCCCATTCAGAAAGACCCACCGTGGGCTTGGCCGCCTCGGAGCAGAACATCACAAGACACCATCACAGCTTTCCTTGCAAGGCTGAGGAAGATAATTTCTGCTCCAACGAGTTGTTCCCCCCAAAAGGAAATAGTATTTTCTTCAACTGTGAGGGGAGTGGATGGAGATAGATTAATTTCAATGGTTTCAGGTATTCCTGGATACAGGAATAGTTTAAAAGCTGGACGCACAAAGTCACCAACCTTCCCTGTGGTCCCCTTTGGATGGACCCTGTTTCAGTGCACTCAGCCCTAGGGGACAGGGGCCAAACAGGACAAATACAGGCAGAGCACTAGATACAGCAGTGAGGACTGTGCAAAAAATATCCCATCCTGCCTGCTCGGATGCTTTCTGCTGAACTGAGGCTATTAATTAAAAGTGATTGTTATTCCTTGTCCGTCCCCGGACTCTGGAAGGCTTCCGAGCCAGACTCCAGCCCTGTCACCGTTGGAGACACTGGAAATAGTTCTGTTAATGCAACCTGGTTTCCATAACCCACTGCCCTGCTGGAACAAAACCTCGAATGAGGCAAATTTCATGTAGTTGCAGCTTTTTGCTGCGAATAGTTCATGCTGCTCAGCTTGGCAATTAGGAAGCGAAGAACTAGGGTGAGAACAGTCCTGCTAATGATTTGTAGTCAGTTCCTTAGAACCCAGTTGTCTTTGCAAAGCCTAAATTATATCATATCAGTCTCCAGAAGCTACCACAAAAGTTAAACATTAAGTGGTTGAAGTTGTTAGAAACTTGCATGGCTTCCAACCGATCACAGGTCAAGGATAAAGTCATTGAGAGCGTCCTTCATCTCAAGCAACCACCAGGAAAATGGCCAAGCCCAACAAACATTGCGACTACCAACAAACCTGTAGCATAAACCTGACCACCCATGACTGTTCCTCTGGCCACCCTGACTTTACAGAAATGGGGGAAAGTGTTGCTACTGATGCTTATAAATACAGAGTTGACTACAGGGTCAGGTGGAAGATTGAATCGTGGAGTTGTTTAGGTCCAAAAAGACCTTTGAAATCATGAAGTGCAACCCTTAGCCCATCACTGGCAAATCCACCACTAAACCATGATCCTGTGCACCACGTCTACACGTATTTGAATCACCTTCGGGGATGGTGACCCAACCATTCACAGCAACCAACTCATGATGCTGAAGAGCCACCCGTTGGTTTTAAAGGTCTTATCCAGCCATCCAGGCAGTGCCAGTCCCAAACACAAGTTTAATATTTTGTGATTATCTGCTCAAATTTCACTCCAGGAATTTCCTATGAAAGGAAAAAAAGACAAAGCTTGAGAGGCACAAAAGTTTTGGGGGAAATCACTGGGGACTTGGTACTGACCTAGCTTTAAATGTTTGAGCAAGGGCAAGGAACTGCTGGTGGTTCATCAGTCATGGCAAGGTTTGTGATGCAGCATGGGGTTTATTGTGCTTTTAGAGAAGGAGCTAAAAGATACCAGGCTCCTTCTCACCATTTTTATTAATATTCGAGCTAATTAACTTCACTGAGGGCAGGAGGAAATTGAATCTCAAGAGGAACCTAAGCTCTGCTTTAGATTTTAAGCCATTTAGAGCTTTTGATTGCAAGCTTGTGCTTTTATTATTATTATTTTTATATCCCTTTTCTTTTTCCTGCAAACACCTGGCCCAGTTTAGAGGTGATAGAACAGTAATAAATGATTCTTATTAATTGGCCGTAGGCTGACAGGGAGCAGCAGGCTCCCAGCTGAACAGAGCACATTTATGGGGGAATCAGAGTCAGGTTTGGAGGTGCCAGGAGGGTGAGCCCAGCATGGGGGCTCACAGCAATGGGGAGGGTCCCATTGGGCACTGAGAATGGGGCCAGCCCATAGTGGCTGGCTAAAGAAAAGGAATAATAACTAAGGAAAAGGAAGCTTTTACAAGCCAGAGCTTAAAGATGTGCCCTCCCTTTTTGCCCGTTTATTAAGTAATAATGAAACACTTTTATCAAAGCTCAGGCACCAAATTTCTGACACCAGATGAGCTCTAAAGCTAATCAGGGGCTGGAAAAATGGGAATATAATTAAGGCTGCTGACAGTGCTGTGTCATTAACCTCATAGCTCTCAGGTGCTGCACTGAACCACAGCTGCAGAAGGTACTGTATTACGGGTAGTTGGCTTCAGCCGTGAAAATGAATTTGGCTTTTAATGGCTCAGTAATATCTTTGGAGCTGCTTCATCTGGAACTTGGGCGGTGGCAGAGGGGAAGGAGCTGATGGTCTGTGCTGGGTCCAGCTTGTTTCTATCTTTTGCTTCTCCAAGGTAAACAATTGTGGCTCTTCTCACTCAGAGAAAATGAGGTTTTTCTGGGTAAGGGTTCAGGCTGGGGCAGTTCCGTCGTGTCCTTTCCTTCCCTGTAATTAATTATTAGTGTTATTAGGAGTGTGGGTGTCTGCTTTGCCCTAGCTCCTGGGATTCCAGGCTGCACCTCGCTGTGTGCTGTGGCTCTAATCCTCTGATGTAACCCTGTGAGTTGTAGGGCTGAGATCCAAACCACCTACCTGCTCTGTGCCTCAGTTTCCCATCATACAGAGGAGGTAATGATACAGGGGCCTTTGGGAGGATGTTCAGAGGTTTGCAATGTGTCTGTGTCCATTGCTCTTCTTATAATTATGTTGCTGTAACAAAGGTGGTTGTGAAGGGCTCTTCTGGCTTAGGAAACCCCCTTTTGAATCCCATACCCATGTCAGTTGGAGCATAGCTATGCAATGGGCAGCACTGGTGGTGGAACAAGATTTTTGGGTTTTTTTTATAATTATTAAGTTTTCCTTTTATTTTTCCACGATTTTACTGCTCAGAAGGTGAGAAAATGGGAAGTGGCTGTTTGCACGCTTTGCCAGCACAAGAACCTCCACCTTCTTAAGGATGCTTGTAAGAAGGATTGGAGGGATATTCACAGCACGTATTGCAGTTAGGGAGCACCTGGGCTGCTGCCCAGCTTGTGCCAGCAGTAACTCACAAGTGGAGCCTCTTATCTGGGGAATCTCAGAGCATGTTTTGCCCATTTCGCAAGGCTTGTCTCATAGACTGGTACCCTGGGACGTGGAAAGGGTAAAAGCACTTGCCTGGGAAGAAAGGCGGAGGTGCCACTGCCAGGAATAGCACCCTGGCATCCCGTGACCCGGGCTCTCCTGCAAAAAATGAGATAACATTTCCAGTGACAGGCACTGAGCAGCCTTGGGAAAGCACCACGAAGATCCCTGTAAGTGCTGCCTCTTCTGACGATCACCGTGCTTGAGTTATTGCAAGCTCTGTTATCTGAGCAAAGACTCCCAGATCTTCCTTGATGTGAGAAATAGCTATTAAGAGCTAATGAGCAGAATAACACTGAACCTGATTGAGCTCGGATGTTATTTGTCATTCATCCTCCACGATCACCGTGGCAGCATCTGCTGCTCCAGACTTTTAAGTGTGTCTCACACTTTCTCTGCAGCGTTCTCAGCTCCTCGGGTGCAAGACTCGAGCCTTGGACAACAGCAAAACCACTCAATTATGTTTTCACCCTGCCTGGTTTGAAAGCCCCGGAGTGTGCCTGGTGTGACCACAGCCATAGGAATGCAGGAGTTCATGATAAATTAAAAACAAAAGCACCATTATCCATATGGGACCTCGTGAGTGGTTTGCATTCCCGAGCAATTCCAAGCACTCTGTGTATGGTTCTTACTTGGTTTTAACTCAATTTCTTTGAGATGCAAATCAGAGGGATTATATTCAGAGGCTGCATCAGAAAGTCTTTAATCCAAATGGGCTATAAGATTTATTTAGAAGAGCCAAATGTCTTGTCTGGGACAGAAGCAACTGAGCTGAACTGAAACAGATGGACATAAAGGAAATTAAGCAACTCTAATGGTCTTATCCAGAGTTTCAAAGTATTTGGTCTTCTGAAAGCTCTAGCTCCTGGAAGCACGTGATGGGATGGGAAGCTCAGGTTTCAGTTAAAAACAGGCTTTGCAGTTCACTGAGAAAAACAATAATGTTTTTCCCCCCCTGTGTACAGAGGGTAGAGCTGCCTTCCAAATTCTGACTCCTTAGCCAGGCTCACATTGTCAGATGAAAATATATTTCATGGGGGGCTTGGAGTCCTCATTTTCATGACAGAGTCATTGTTTTAGCAGTCTGGATTTGGAATTTTGGGAAACCTGATGCCTGCAAGAGGGATCACAGATAGTTTGTGATAGGGGAAAAAAAATCCTTTGAGTTTGTTGAGGTTTTGTGTCCTGAAACACATTGTTCCTGGTGGAGACCTACCTTAGGTCTCTTCTAAGTCTGGTTTTTAACTGGGACGTCAGCAATGCAGGGCCAAGGTCACCTCTAGCTGTGCTGGATGCAGCAAACAAGAGCACACATCTTGGATGCTGATAAACCACTGGGCTGGAAACTTCAATAGATCAGGGAGTCCCCTGAGACCCTGTGTGTCTCCACTTCTTCTGAGGTCAGAAGATTTGCAGCCAGCAGAAGAGATTTCCCTGGCATGTTTGGATGCGTTTGGCCCCAGACAGACGGCACAGAGAGCAAAACAAGCATGAGGAGAAAATCCCTACCATCTTATTGAGCATTTCTGAGTCATAAAGTTGGGTATAACTTGGGGAGAAAAGTTTTGGTAGGAGTTGGTTCTACTGCCTTCAGCTTTTAGGCTCTAAATAATGATCAAGTGTGTTTATTGTAAAAGCTGAATGCACTTCTTAATGCTTTCTGAGGCTCTCAAAGCACTGCCCAACGGTCAAGGAGCCACCAGAGGCAGATGATGGATGAATCCTCAGGGCTTCAGAGGCAGGTGATGGCTGAGCAGAGAGGAGAGCCCTGTGTGTGCAGGGCTCTGGGGGCTTGGGGTGCCCAGGTTCAGTGGGTGCTTGTTACCTCTGCAAGCTGGGAGATACTTTTGCAGCTGAAACTCCCGATGATAGCTTGGGGAAATGTTTCTACTCACATCTAAACACAGCCCTCCTGCTTGGCTCACTGAGTTAAGCATCCAGAGCAGAGAAGCCTCACGTGTTTGTGCACTTGCCATCCTTCACCCCAGTGCATTTAAAGGGGATTAAATAAAAGGTGAGAGGAGTGGGGAGAAGGGGAGGGGAGAGCAAGGGACTGAGCGTGAGAAGGAGCTCATCCATTACTATGCTGTGCACAAGGCAGGAGGTCTTGGCCTTCTGGTTTGAGTGCTTATTCCCCATAAAATACATCTGAGAGAAATCAATACAAGAAGCATGCAAGAACTTAAATCAAAGCACAAGGAAGCAGCACTTGGTGAATGGAGTGACCTTGCAGAGAGCTGTCAAAAACAGAGCCACTGCCCTGTGAATGCAAAACCTGCCACAAAAGAAAGCCCTGCAAGACTGGAGCGCAGATGTCAGGCTGGTGTGTGCTTCCCTGGCATGGGCTTTGCACTGGGAAATGCTCTGATCTCTGTGGAGGAAAGCACGTGGATGGGGTAGACTGGTTATGGGCTGGGTAAACGGCACAAGGGGAAGCTGCCAGGTCCTCCTGGGGCAGCGAGGAGAGCTGATGTACTCTCTGTTGCCTGTTTAGGCTCCTCGAGTACGTTGGAGATAAGGCAAGGGTGGCTTCCAGATACAGGACATGCTTCCTCCAGCCTTGGCTGAGGAGCAACAGCTGAGGATGGAGGGTTTTCATCCCCTCCTGTGGGATGGCTGTCTCCCAATAGGAAGGGCCACCTTTGCACACAGGTGCCAGCTGCCTGACCTTGGCAGGAGGTCACAGTGCTGGGCCACAGACATCATCAATTTGCAAAGGTTTTCTCCAGTCGAGCTCCACCTCTGCAGACCACAGGGCACTTGTTCCCATGCTGGGAAATCTGACCCCCCGGTAGCCTGAGAGACAGGAGAAGCCTGGGTTTGGTATTTTGAATAAGTGGCTTTTTATCTGAAATCCCTTTGGGAGCATGAGCTCAGTAACCAATGAAATTATATCTGTTGTTTCAAGCAGTGAAGAAAACTTGGCCTGATGTTTATTGAGATTTATGGCTTCCCTTGAGCTTAATTGTCTTTGGGAGCCCTGGATCTTTTTAACGGTTCAGCTAAGTGGTACTAAGAAGGATGGTAATGGTTTGAGCAGTCTGCCCCCTTAGCATATCTCTTTCTCTCACACAATTTGCTGATATTTGGGAAATATAGCTGATGCACTCCCCTCCTGAGGTCACAGTTATTCATTGGTGTGAAACTTCGAGAGACAAAACCAGGTGTGAAAAGCTCCCAGTGAGTGTTTCCTTGGCGAGGTGCTGACTCCCATCCATCAGGGCTGTGCTTCAGGGAAAGAGGAGGACACGCTGCTGCTCCTACTGGGGAGGGCCACCCCGTCCTCTGCAGAGACAATGTGGTCCCCTCACTTTGTGACACCCTTCTGGATGCTGTGCTTCATCTTCCTTGGTCTTCCCGCTCGCCATCTGCCCAATGGCCTGGTGTAGACTCCTCTCTGGACCTCAGCCTTGGTGGCTTTTCCTCTCCCTTTGCTGTGGGCTCTTGGTTGTGTGTAGCTTTAGCTGCTCATGCCCAGGCACACCTCAACGCTGCTTCCTGAGCGTGCTGGGGCTCATCTAGAGGTGGGCACTGGGATCAGCCTATGGAGATGTGGGAGGAGGGCGCCCACCCTCTCTGCTCCACACACTGGTCTGAACTGGGAAAGGACTTTATGGGCTGCAGGAAAGGAGCCTCCCACCCAGTCCTTACCCTGCAGAAATGCAGCTTGGTGCTGCCTGGCTGCGACTGGTCCTTCTGTGGAGCATCCTCAGCAATGGAGGGCTCTGACGAAGAGCTTGTCATTGGGAGGAAAACATCGCCCTTCACACGTAATTATTCCTCGCCTCTGGAGCCCTTTCATCTCTTATCGGTGGTGACCCCTGTTGGTTTGTTATCTCTCCCCAGCCATCCAACGGAGCAGTAGACCTGTCATCATGGGGAGTGACCTTAACCTATTTACTCACCTCCACAAGACGCCGTGTCCGCTCGACCGGGTGCTCTCAGCGGGGCTGTGGCAGCAGCACTCGGCCGTCCTCCACCAGGAGCAGGGCTGCTGCGCCGGAGGTAATTACCACAGCCCGTTATGGTTCAGCAGGCACCTTCATTAATAAACCTCAGGTTTCAGAGGTGCCTAACTCGACCATTCGAAACCACATCTGGCTGTAACTCTGCAGCTTGTCTAAGCTTTCAGCTCATCTCCGACTGCCTAAGCGGTTTACGGGGCGAGCAGTAAACAAAGTCTGTTTTGTTGGGCTTTTGCGTGCTTTAAGGGAAAGAAAGCAAACACACACTGGCTGGGCTGATCTGCTCAGTGCAGAGCTGGAGGCTGACACCTCCTTCCGAGGTCATGCCAATGGGATTTTTATCTCTGATATGGCTCAAACAATGAGCATGGAGATGTCCTCCTGTGCACGGGCAGCTCTGGCTCGTGGCGCTTGTCAGGGTGTCATCACTCTTTCGTGGCACCTCCAAATTAAATGAAGTTTAGACGGTGCATGGATGTCTCAGGTGGTGTTCTCCCTGCTGATAACTTTTTGAGCCATAGGGCAGTTGCAGCCTTATCAGGATAAAGCCTCCAAAGAAATTATATGCTGACATTTTCCATGGCTGTAGGCAACCAGGAGCAGCAGAGCCTCCCCAGGGTGGTGGCGGCGGCAGCCTGGCCACAGCAGATGCAGGATTTGGGCAGGAGATGCACAAGAACCCCTCTTGCCTCTGCTGCCCATCTGCTGGTCTGCTCATGCGCTTTTAAAACTCTGCTCAGGAGCAGGGTCCACCTTGGAACTGGCTCACCAGGGTTGCTGCTGGGTGGTAGCTCCTTCCTTGCAGCCGGGTGAGCAAATTAACCTACAGCCCACATCACCTCTGAGGGTTCAAACACCTTCTCTAGCACAAGCCTGGCTTACAGGAGGATGAGATGGCATGTCAGAGGAAAGGATGGAGTTAAATTCCACAGAGGTGTAAGGAGAGGAGATGGGGTAAGGAGATGAGTTGGGGGATCAAAGGGAGTGGGTGGACTAACCTCAATTATAATCAGCCCCACCCATCAATAAACCATCCCATCTAATAACCCACATCCCATCAGAGCTGAAAGGCAAGTGAATGCAAGCCCAGGTCTCCACTGTGGGGGAGCTCTGGGGCGGAAAGCCCACAGAGGGGGCCAGTCTGCCTGGCACAGAGATTTGAGGGGGCCTGAGCTGTTGGTATGTGATGCCCTTTCTCCTGCAGCCACCTTGGCTTCCCAGCAAGCAGCCAGAAATGTGCTGGACTTGGCACAGAGCTGCTACCCAGCCATCTGAGGGGACAGCCTTGTGCTCAGCCAACCTGCAGGGAGCGAGCAGAGTCTATGGATGAGGGACAAACCCCTCCTCAGCATTTCCAACCACTACATCTTCAGCACAGAGCTAGCAGAGGCCACCTTCGCATTCTCCAGGTGCTCAGGGTGCTCTCCCACCCTGGGGAACTCAAGAGGAGGGTGGCAGTTTTGGCTGTGGGCTGCTGCCGATCTCATGGTAGATTGCTAATGCTGTTTGTGAAAACCCTGACTTGAGACCACACACAGGAGGCTCAGGTGAGCAATGTATCTCAGACCTTGAGGGTACGAGGCAAAAATGCTTTTGTGCCTGACTCACCCACTCTGTGCTAACACTGACTCATAATGACTGATTTTGATTCAGACAAAAGATTTATCTGCATTCAAAAGTATGGAAAACGCAAATATAACCTGGTAGTGAAAAGAGGGAGTAGTGCTGTTGGGTTGTCCGTGGTCCTGTGTGAGGTTTGGGGAGCGCATGATGGACTGGCTCCAGCTTCCTCATCCCAGCTTGCAAGGTCCATGTGGAACTGGGATGACCCCCTGCAGCTAGGCAGGGTCTGATTACCCTCATCCCTGCACAGAACTGGACATTCTGGAGGGAAATTTGCTTGCAAAAGGTGACTTCTGCAACAGTAACAATTTTTCTGCATAGGTGATGGCCAGTTGGGTCCCAGATCTTTGTTTCCCTGTGCCCTGGGATGCATCTGGCCCCTTCCCCAATAAACCCTATGCACGAATCATAGAATGGGTTGGGTTGGAAGGGATCTTAAAGATCATCCAGTTCCATCCCACTGCCAAGGGCAGGGACACCTCCCACTGGATCAGGAAGGCCGCTCTGGGGATGAAGATGTCTTGTGAGCAGCACAGAGAACCCGAAGGCATGTTTACACGTTTCCTCTGCCCCAGCACAATGGGTGCTGCACAGGGGGCTGGTCATGCAGAGCAAACAAGAAAAGCGCGCCGAAGAAAGGCCCAAGGAGTACGATCCCTGTTAGCAGGGGAGATTAAACCCAGAGCAGGGCCTGGGCTTTGTGTTGACAGATAATCTCCCAGTGTGATGGCAGAGGCTCCAACTCCCCCCCTCCCCGGGCTCCTGCAGGATCCCACGCCCAGCGGTGCTCAGGGAGGCCGTGCCAGGCTGATCCCCAGCCATCCCTGGGATGATGCCTCCTGCTGCCCTGCCAGCGCCCTCTCCGAATGCCCTGCCCGTGCCACCTTTCCCCCCTGCTGCTCAGCCCTGCTGGATGCTAAGTGGAAATTTCCCCCCCGTGCCAAGTGTTAAATACTTATCAAGCTAATACAGCGTCTTCGCGGAGGTGCGTACAAGAGACAACATGTTACCGTAATTAACGAGCAGCTGGAGTTGGCACCGGTCTCGGCTGCAGCTGCTCCTGGCAGCTTCCAGCGCCTTTCCCAGGGCTGCAGCTCTGCCTCCTCCACGCGACAGTGGGGGGAGAAGCTGGGATCGGGGGGTGATGCCTTGCAGGGGCTTTTCTCACTGCAGAGGGTGGTGGCTCCCAGCCCGTGATCTGCAGATCGTTGGAAGTTTGGGGACTGTTTCTGATTTGCAGATGGTTGGGATGAGTGGGTCTGTTCTGGGCAGGCAAATGCTTACGGAGGAGGATGAGGAGCTGCTTGGAGAAGTTTTGGGGTGCACCAACATTTAGGAAAACACATTGCTGGAGGAAAATGAGTCCTGGAGTGGTGGTTTGTCCCTGCCTTAGCAGTTCCCTCGGTTGACTTTACTGTGGGAATTGTATCTGAGCAGGGTCCCTTCCCTGGGCAGAGGTGCTCGAGTGCCACTGGAGTTGGTGTGACGGCTACTGGGGACCGTGACACTTCTGGTCATATCAGTGCTGGAAAGGGACTGGGAAAGAAAAAGACTGAGGGGTTGGAATGGGTTTGCAAACTCAATCTTTGGGAGGAAGGCTGCAGATGGTGGGAGCCATTTGCAGAGTTTATCATCTGGTTGGCTGTATCTTCCCAGTTCCCAGCCCGTTTTATCTGGACTGGTATGGATTAGTTTACTCATCCATCTCCCTGCTCAGTTCTAAGCAGAGCTCCTGCAGAAAACCTCCCCATCTTTTGAAATCGCCTTGAGCTCCCTAACTTTCTAACCCCAGAGAAGTCATCTCAGCAGTAGATGTTTGTAGCATGACCTACATTGCTCTTGGGTATTAAATACATTTTTTTCACTGTGCTATACACTAGCTTCCCACATGCAAATTGCTCTGAGTGAACCATTTATCTGGAAAATAAAGGTTATGTTCTCAAAAGGCATTTAGTTCCCTTTCAGAATGATTGAGCGAGTTTTCTGCTGAGAAAACAAAGGTCTTTAACACAGTCCAAGCCAATGACAGGAAAAAAGGTTCAGGTAAAACTCCTCCATTTATTTAACAGTTCTCCCTTCCTCATTCATATTTACAAGATAAAAGGGGCTCCATCAACCCATTAAAGTTGAAATACATGTCCTGTCTTCAAGGAAAGCAAATCCCATCTGGCATCCCTGGAGGAATATAACCTTAACTTCAGCTTAATGCCACATTAGGGCATCTTACAGATTCTGCCTGAGATATACCTGCCTTAAAGGGAGATTTATTTCAGAGGTAAACAGGCTCATGTGACAAATCTCCTTCCACGAGCAACTTCGACGAGGAGTTGCAGAGCATTTCTGTCTTGCTTGTTCCCTGCTCTCTGCCCGGCTGCTGTGGGGCAGGCAGAGGGTTTGGTCACACTGGGGGACCACTGCTCCCTTCTGAGGGATGAGATGCAGGGCTCCATCCAGTGTCCTGGGGTCTGTGGGACAGACCCAGCCCAGGCGGTGCTGGGTCCCACCTGCAAACCCAGCTCCATGCCATGACACCCAGGATGGCAAAGATCACGAGGAGCCCATCCCACAGCCGGCTGTGGATCTGAGTAGCCGCAGGCTGGGTGGGAAGATCAGAGCCTGTATCAAGCTCACTTTCCCTATCTTGCAGCCCATCCCAGGAGAGCCAGTATAGCTCCCAGAGCAAAGGCATTCCCGCCTGCCCCCGCGGCCACAGGCCCCCGCCTCGGCTCCAAACCCGTAGGCTGTTGCATCAAGGGAGATATTTTTAGAGAAAGGCAAGTCTGGTGTCTGCTGAAATCATTGTGGTGCTTGCACTTGCCTGGGAAACCAGGGAGATTTCCATGGCTAAGGTTAGTGCTGCCACTGCCTTCATGCAGCCCCATCCCAGCGCTGCCTGTTTCCCTCATCCTCCTGCCTTAATGCTGGCACCAACTGAGAGCATCAGTTCCACATGTAACATAACCTCAGGAACATCAGTGCCATGGCAAGAATCATTCTGAAAATCCCACCAGCAGTTGGGAACAGGAGGTCAGGGTTGTGCCCTGGGGTCTGTGCAGCAGCAGACAGGGCTTGCATGGCTGGCAGCATCCACGATCTTTTGCCTGGTGGTCCAGCCCCTGCCTGGCCAGTGGCAGGTGAGCAGACAGCTCACCTGTGGCTCCAGAAACATGCAGATTGAATTACTGTACAGTCTGTACCTTGTGTTGGATGTACCCAGGTGTCTCTCTCCCAAATAATGCCCTGCACATATGGTTTTCCGGAGCAGCAAAAAGGAAGATGGCTTGGGGAGAAACCTCAGCCTCCCCGTGCCTATTAAAAGGCTTTCAGTGCTGTGGAGTCACGGGGGCTGTAGTCCTGTACTGGGGATGGGAAGCATGATTCTCTCTCTGTGGAACAACCTGGAGGTACCCTTTGGCAGCAATTGATTATTATTGGTGGTTGTCATAAAAATTATGAAAGTTTTCTAATTACTGAATGGATCCCAAATCCTTTTAAATGTACAAGATTATTTTTAGAAGTCGTGGGGCTAAAATCTGAGAACTCTGCGTGGGTTTTCCCCCTTGCCTGTGGCTCGGATTGTAGCTACAGCCCTTCCTTCAGGCTTTTCTTCCACAACAAACACAAACCTGGGAGGGAGACCCTGCTAAAAAGCAGCTGGTGGGTTTTGAATCAGGGCTTTGGGGCCAGGGAAGGACGTGACCAGCCTGCTGTCCTCTGTTCCCAGCCCACAGATCGTCGGGCTGTTGATGTACACACTGTTCAGCCTGAGAACGAGAGGGCAAGTCAGCTGCAGGTGGGTGAAACCTATCTCCTCTCTACTTAACTGGCCTGCCTGACTGGTTTTTTTATGATTATTTTTTATTCTGTCTCCAGTTAGGCAATACACTTGCCTGTTAGAAATATTGCCCTGGGCTGCCAGCTCAGCGAAGGAGAAAAGCGGGTGTGGGTTACCTAGGGAGGATGGGGCATCACCTCCCTTCCTGGGGTGGGCATCTCTCCCTTTCCCCTCCCCAGGTTGTATCCCTTGACTCTCCTCTAACTCTGGCGAATGCCTACAATTCCAGATGAGCATCCCTATGGCAGAATTTTCCTAAGGGTCCCTCCTGACCCCCTCCTCCACAGAGCTCTCATACTCAGAGGATGTCTGGTGTGGGCTGCTGGACTGGAGTGAGTGAATTTAAGCCCAGCCAGTAGTTTGGGATCATTAACTATCAAGGTGCCCCTGGGAAGAAGCAAAAGGTATTTGGGAAAATTTGCTTACAGACTCTAATGACTTAATAATCCCTGCCGGAGAGAGCGCGGCAGGTTATGTGAATGTCAAGTTTGTTTGCTTTGCCGAGAGCTGGCTGCTGGTTATGTAAGCGGAGGGTGTGACCTCCTTCGCCGGGAAAAAAGGGAAGAGAAAGGAAAGCACGGGCCTGCTTCCACACTGGGATGTGAGTAAGGGTGAGCACAGGGATAGGTGTTCGCTGGGAGCCCTGGCAGGACCAGCCAGGTACAGCCCAGCTCGGCCGCCCGTCCCATAGCACTGAGGGAATCCAGAGCCCTGGGTAGATCTTGCTCAGCCCTTTTGAAGCGGATGAGTGACAGGGTTGGGGTCTCGCAGCGTGGCCACAAATGGATTGAGGTCCACTTGGGGCAGCGGGTACTGGGGCAGGGTCACTGCAAATGACACTGCTGAGAGCCCACGTAGCACAAGGGACCATTGTTAGTGCATGCCTGCTGCAAGGGAAGGGAAGGCTGGATGGACATGGGGTGGACACACGTCCCCAGGTAAGCTGTGACACAGCACAAGCCCTTATCCCTCTAACAGACAGGGTCTTGTGTTGCTCTGGCCCTTCAGGTTGTCATTCCTGATGCAATTCCTGCTTAGGGTAGGCTGGACTGAGGGCTGGTCAGGGGCCTGCTTGGTGGTCCTCAGAGATGATGGTTGAGGCAGTGCTGAGCTCCCAGGTAAATAAGAGGAAGAGCATCTAGCCTCAGCTCACAGTGAGAGCTGGGAGAGAAATGTGTCCTAAAAACTTTTACCTGTCTCAGCCAAAGCTGCCCAGATGGAGAAAGCTATCTTGTTTTGGGAATGCCACCAGGAATAGTTCCACTTCACCCTGGCTAAGGGTGTTCAGGGCTGAGTGAGGTTTATGGTTTGCTGAGCAGTGGGAGCTTTCCTTGAAGAGGAACTAAAATCAGGGCTGTTAAGCTGTGGCATCGTTTTAAACATGCTTTGCATTGGTTGGCACAACCCATGGCACCGGTACAGCCTGACCCACTCCTCACTGGAGTCTGACTTCTTCCTCAGAAGCTGAAACGAGGTAGGCAAGCACTGGAGCCCACTCCCTCTGGCTGATATGGGACATACGAGGAACGCAGCCTCTTTCTCCATAAAAGCAAGTGCCTGGGCTCCTGGGGTGCAGCAGCCCCGGTGTCGCTCCTCAAGCTCCGACTTGCCTGCCATCAATACTCTTTAAACAAGCATATTCACAGACATAGCTCTAGGCCAGGCTGTGGGGCAGCCAGGAAGGAGCAGCCTGGTTCCAGACCCTTCTGAGGGAGGCCTGGGTGGCGGGCGCGTGGGTGCTGACGGCATCGCGTGCCAGCCATGGCTCTGCCCGAGGGCTTTCCTCCCCACCCGTGGTCACTTTGAACCCAAGCCACATCCAAAAGATGCCAGGGGTGCAGGTGGGAGTGCTGGAGCTGAGCAGGCGTGTGCCTGTTTGTACCACCAATCCTCATTCCTTACTCTTGGGGCAGGTTGCACAGCCCAGCAGAGATGAATATCCTTGCAACAGGAGCATCCTCCAAGTGTGACACAGTTGTAATTCCAGGCTGGCTCTGCTACCATGTTCCTCCCTCCTGCTTTCTGTCTGGATTCCCAGGCTGATGGGCTGAAAGAAAGTTGGGGAGCATGCAGAGGGGGATTGCCCCAGGCAGGGTGCTCCTCGTGGAACATCCCTTTTGGAGGCACCCATGCACAGCACCCAAATTTCCTGCTGGGAAGCCACTGCAACTGTGAGGGAGAGTGCAGGCAGCTCTGGTAGTGAAAAATGCACTCCTCGAAAAAAAAAGGATAGCAAAAAAGAAAAAAGGAAAAGGCTTCTGAAGCTTAGAGCTGGATATTTATACACTTGACATAAAGGATATTTCTGCATTGAAGTAATAAGCGTGACTCAGTAAACCAATGGGGAAAGGGTGTTCCCTTTGCAGCAAAACCTCAAAAGATCAAAGAACTTCTTGAGCGGTTTAACATTTCAAATGTTAAATGAATCGGGTTCCCTTCCCTCTCCCCTTCACTCCTGCCTTCAAGTTTTGAAAAATAAATGCTTTGGTTTTAGCTTAGAAGGCGGTGTTTTGGCAGCTCTGGGGAAGTGTGTTGCTGGGCAGTCTGGAGCTCGAAGGCCGTGGGCACGTGTGTGCTCGGGTGTGCAGGACCCAGCTGCCTGCTCGGTGGACATCAGCCCCGCTTAGGATGAGGATAAGCCGTGAACTCGGGGCTTCCTTTTCACCAGCTGAGCTCTTGTGAGTTTGTGGAAACTGGCTTTTCCCTTGCTGTCAACTTCCAGAGTTGCTCCTGCTCCAGCCTCTGTCCTACCTGCCTGGGTTGGGGACCTTCCTGAGCCACTGTAATGCTGAACAAGGGGATGATCCCATTTTGGAACTGCAGCTTGCAGGTGCCATGGTCCTGCAAATGATAATCCAGGTGCTCTGGCAGACCCTGCAGCCCTACACGGCTGCAGGATGGGTCAGAGCAGGTCTGGCTGCAGAGGGAAGGCAGCAATGTCCCAGCACACTGAGCCTCTGTGCTCTGCCCACCTCTGCAGACTGGGGAGCGCTGGCACCAGGCTTTTGGCAAAGCTGAGCTTCACCAGATTTCAGCGAGTTATTCCCATGGGAGAAGCAAATCTTGGTATTTTTGTGTGTACACCCAGAAGGTGGGGATATATTAGGGGCTGGCCCCTGCCTCCTGCCACCTCCGGGCACCTGGGGCTGGAACGCTGGTGGGAATACAGTGGTGGGTATTCACCAGGGAGGGACTGAGCCTTGTTGGTGGCTCTAGGACACATGTGCATTTCTGGGATCGATAGGCTGGAGTAATATATTGTGCTGAGATAACAAATCACTTAGCTTATTGGGTCTTAATTAAGCCTCTTTTATCTCCATGACAGCCACACACCTGGGCTATCGCCCAGGCGAACCGTAACCGCGGCCGAGCTGTGGGGGCGCCGCGCAGGAGCCGGGGGATTGATGAGCCTCTGCTGGGTGGAATTACCTCATTGTGTTTGCAGTGCTCGGGGCCATCGATCTCCCGGCTCCCCCGTCCCTTCGTCCTGGTACCCAGAGCATCCTCCGCTACCCCCTCCTCCTGGCACCTTGTGGGCAGGGAACAGGGGACAGGGCAAGGGGACACCCCTGGTCGGGTCAGCTTGGGTGCAGGTAGGCGAGCTGGGGGAAAGCTGCCCTGTTTGGCCTCCTGGGTAATAGATACAGTTGTTATAGTCCCTGACAGCATGAAATGAAGACCTACATCACCATAATGTATTGTCAGGCTGCAAACACACTGCGGCCCCCGAGATGAATGAATGCAATATCTCTGTCTGTGAGGGGGAAGGAAGGGAAGGGGGTTTTGCCGCTGCCACTGGCCTCTAGGCTAGAAGGCAGAGCCACAGCTTTGTGCAACCGAAGAAGAAAAGGCATTTTTTATGTATGATGCAGCAGTTGAGGGTGTCTGATCCCTACGGAGCCTGTGACAGATACACTCCATGAAGGGGAGCGCTTAACAAATGGCTGAAATGCTCCTGTGATGAGTTTATCCAGCAATGAAGTAATCTTGCCCCTGCATTACTGCCAGCTGAGGCAGCAGGGCAATTTACTGCTCTGAGGCCAGGCAGATCAACACTGATTTTGGCTCATGTAGCCCAAGAACAGAGGGGAACCAGGCAAACCAGGGAGTTCCATCGGACAGGAAATGTATGTATATGACAATAGGAATCTAAAGCACGTATTGCATTTAGTGATTTGAAAGTAGGACAGTTTTTACTCTGAAGTATGACTGCTGGTGTACTGACTTGAAGTGAAATAATGAGAACTGGGAGTTGCAAGCAACTTACAGCTGAGCAGACAAGTCCTGCAGGACCCCTCTGTTTCTGTAGCAGTCACCCTTCTTTAGGCTGATGCTTAAATCATTTTCCATCTTGGGCTGCTGCAAGGACTCGTCCTGCCTGGCAGTCACAGCACTGCAAGAGGCAGCCCTTCATCCCCTCCTTCCTGGGAGACCTTAAAGCAACCTTCCAATACTGAAAGGGGCTACAGGAGAGCTGGGGAGGGGCTCTTGATCAGGGAGCACAGGGATAGGATGAGCGAGGATGGTTTTAAGCTGAAAGAGAGGAGATTGAGATAAGATTTTAGGAAGAAATGTTTTCCTGTGAGGGTGAGGAGGCCCTGGCACAGGTTGCCCAGAGAAGTTGTGGCTACCCCATCCCTGGAGGTGTTCAAGGCCAGGTTGGATGGGGTTTTGAGCCCCCTGATCCAGTGGGAGGTGTCCCTGCCCATTGCAGGGGAGTGGAACTGAAAGGGCTTTAATGTCCCTTCCGACCCAAACCTTTCTATGGTTCTATGATCTCTGCTTCACAACCTGGCACCTGGGTCAAACTGGTGGCATCACTTCCAACACCAGAAACTTGGGAAAACAGATGGATATTCCCAAGTTCAGGTCCCAGCGTGGCCATAGGCTGATTTTCTGTCCACGGCCAAAAATGGCAATGGCCATATCCATTTGCAATTCCTGCAAGGTGCTGAGCAGGGAGCGTGTTGCAGCATGGCAGGTGTTGCATGTTTGCAAATTATCATTTCAAAGAATAAAATAAAGTTCTATGCTGGAAGACAAGCAGCCCATAACTCATCTCTGTGTTAAACAAAGCCCAAAGTACTCACATTACAGAAAATCCAGCCGAAGGGCAACACCCTTCTACTGTTCTGGAGTTTTCATGACTACTTACAGATTTTTGGATAAACATGAGAAAGTTGATATAGGAACAGCCAAATTGCATAAGTTGTCAGGAAAACCTTCCTGTGCAGACCAGTTCAGATGGGGCACGTGGTGTTATTAAAGCCATTCACGATGGGTCCTGCACGATGGACATGTTCTTGGTTACTCATGATCTTTTGCATCAGATAGACAGGATTCCCCTCCATGCCGTGGCAGTTTGGGTTTTGAGCTGTGCTTGGCCTTTGGCTTCCCCTTCCCAAAAACTTCAGCCAGAGCCTTGGATCACAAGAGTTGCTCTGGGAGGTGCTGGGTTGGCAGTGTGTGATGGGGAGGGGCTAAGACCAAAGAGCAGGATTAGCCATTGCTGCCCTAAACGATGCCAGTTTGACCAGGAGGTGCAAACCTGAACAGCCTTCACGTCATGGCACAGGTATCCCCTAGCTCCTCATGTAAATACTTTCTAGACTTGTATCATTAACAGCCAGCAAACAAAGCCTTTTGTTACTGCATTAGGTTCCAGGCACGTGGCCACCGCATGTTTTTTGGCATCTCCCTCTTTGCTACCAAACTCCCCTGCTCTCCCCAAGCGGAGGCGGCTGCCAGAGGGACACAGCTCTCTTTTTTTCTTGGCCGTTATTGTTGCTCTGAGCTTTTCCTCTGACAGGTTAGGCCTGCCCTCGTGCTGGTGTTCAGAGCCCGTCTCCTTCACTGATATATGATGCCCTTGTAATCTCCAGTGACATAAATTTTGCTCCTGTTTGTCTCCCCGTGTCATATCCTTCTTGTGCAGTGTCTGTTATTGTGTCTAGTGTTGCAGTTGTGTTTCAGCATTTTCCATTGTTTGTCTCCTTCACCTGAGGATGTCCATTATGGGATGTAACAGCTTCAATAGCTTATAAACGGGAGGCTGGAGTTTTTATGCTCCAAGGAGCACCACTCAGGAGTGGCATTTGCGAGTACTTAGTACCCAAACCAGCATCTTCCAGCCCAACTTTCTTTTAAACCCAGGGACAAATAGCTCGTGTAAAGCTGTGAGTCCTTACTGGAGGTCAGGTTGGTACCTACTGGGGTTTGGAGCTGGTGTGAGCGGGCTGGTTGCTGGGACAGAGCCTGGTGTGGCTGGAAAGGCATAGTGGCTCTTCCCTGCCCCAGTACCTGTGTTGGGTTTGTCTCTGTCCCCCCACCCCCCCACTAATCAGTAGCCTTGAAGCAGAGGCTGAGATGTCCAGCCTCAGTGGTCTCCTCCCAAAATAGTGCCCTGTCTGCACACAAAGGTACCCAGAGGCAGCTAGAGGCAAGGTTTGGCTTCTGGAAGCAATTGCTCATCTCTCCCTCATCAGCACCTCTTCCAGAGCAGAGGATCTAATTAAGCAGACTAATCTGAAAGAGGTACTACATCTCCATGGAAAACCGCTTCAGTTTGGCTTCTCTGAATAATAAACAAAGCACTTGGGCAGATGATAGGGCATTTAAGTGTTTACTCTTCAGAGCATTAAGTGCTAAATTTGTTTTTAGCTCCCTTATGAAAAGCCCTTGCAGAGTAAAAGCACACAAGGGTCTCAGTCATCCCTTCCAGCTTTCCCCCAATCCCGCTGTGTCCAGCGGAAAGCCAGGCTGTGCAGCTGCCCCAGGGGGATAGCGAGAAGCGCTGATCATTAGTATCAAAAGGAAACCACTGAGGTTTATTCTGCCAGCAAGAGACACGGGATAAACCACAGCCAACCCCCAGATCCACCCATGGGGATGCTGTGGATGGAGCCAGTCAGGGCACAGGGCTGTCTTGTTAGTCCCACCTAAGATGCACATCCAATTCTTGTTTTTCAATCCACTCCATCAATCACTTAGTGTAATAAACTCCCTAACAGAAAAGATAGAGACAAAACCCCTCCAATGTGAGCCAGAGCACACAGATAATTTCTTCTGCCTCCACCACTTCACTGTGCAACGGCTGGTGCTCAGGCTTGGGTTGCAGGACCTGAGCAGGATTCATCCAGGGGAATGTGGAAAGGGAGAAAAGAAGGGTGCTGGGATGGCACTGGCACTGATTCGCAGTCCCAGGTGTGTAAATGTTGTCCCATCCCATGTGAAGTTGTGATGGGCTGTACTGCTCACATCTGGCCACCGCTGCCTGCTCAACCCAAAGACCACGTAGGGAGAGCTTCAGGGCTGGACTCAGCTGGAGCCATAGAAATGGAGCACAAAACCAACAAAACAACTTTCCATTTCTAAAGCTTGAAGGAGTCTGCACCCTACCATGCCAGGACAAAGGGAGAATTAGCAGCCAGCAAAGAGAAAAACAACACAAAGCCACATCACAGTGTCAAGAAGGCAAAAAGCCTTTTTCCCGGGTACAGCTTAAACGAGTCTTGCTCTCGATGTGGAGCCCAATGCGGTTCAGCTCTGCAGCACTTTGCATTCATCTGTGTGTGCCTGAGCTGAGCTCTCCTTACTGCTGCTTCAGCTGTGATTTTTTAAACCAGTTTTGACACATCAAAACCGATGCAGAATGACTCAGAAGTTTTCAGATTGAGCTTTCTCCTTGCAGAAGGGGAAGGAGGGGGCGCGGGCATATTTAGCAGCAGCAGCCTCCTTTAAATCAAGCTTATTTTTCCAGAAGAATACTCTGGTTTAGGCAAATTTGGGATGTGTCTGAACATGCTTCCCTTCCACATCATGGATTCAATTACAACACAACACTTTGCAGATTTCTGTTAAATTTTAACTCGTTTCACATGGGTTGCATGAACTTTGCCTGACATTTGGAAGCAGGCAACTTGTGTCATCAGGTTACACTCACACTTATCTCTGCAAACATATCCTTGTACCCAGACCAGCATCAGCACAGCCGCCTCTACCGTGGATGGCATTAATTGAACCTGAAATGTGCTTTCCTCCGGCGTTACGCTCCTGCCTGCTCACGGAGGGATGTGGGTGACCCTGTCCCCAGCCTGGCAAGCTCAGCAGCAGCTAACACGGTGACCATGTGCGTGGGCATGTGCCAGCATCCGAGCACAGAGGGGATGGGGAAGGGAGGCAGAGGGATGAGGGACAAAGAGTGAAGGGTCTGTGGTCTTGCTGTGAGTATTAGGTGAATGCTGGTGCCATGGGAAGGAAAGGCTTTGAGGTGATCCTGTTCCTCCCCCCAAGTATCTCGACTGCAGAGATGCATCTGCAGCAAAGACAAGTGAGTGGCGCTGCTGGCCCCAGACCACATCTCCTGAAGAATCCTGCAGGTCCATGGCAGGAAGGGTGAAGAAGGGCCCCCCTCCTGTCCCCAAAGCCTGTCAGGGATTCTGTGGTAGGGTGACTTTGTGGGACCACACCGCCACACTGGCCATGCCCTGCACTCCTCCACCACACTGAGCCATGGAAACCCAGCACTGAACATCTCCTTTAAGCAGCAGGTCCTTGAGATGGCTAAAAAATCAGGTCTGATCAAAGCCCGGCTTCTCTCCTGGTGCTGAGGGTTGGCTGGGGGAAGGGGGAAATATTAAAATCCCAAGATCAGTCAGTCGCTAGTTCTTGCTTCAGCTGCAAAAAGTGACTGACTTTGCTGATCAAAGGCCTCACCACTGTTGTTTTAAAGGTGACATTAACATTTAAGGAGCTTTTGAAAGCCCTGGCTTGCAATAAAAAGCCAGACACCCGGTCACAGAGCAACCGAAACGCAAGTTTAATGATAATGAAACAGCCTTTTGTTCTTAAACTCAAAGAAGAACCACAAACCTATTTATAGTGTTTATAATAAAGACTGTGAAGCTTTTTACACATAATCCAGGAAACTGATACCTGCAAGCTGTGGTGTTACCCAATGATCCCCAGAGTGTGCAGAGTAGGCACAACCACCACTTTTCCTTGGTCTGCAGGCACAACCACCACCCAGGCTTTGACCAGTGCTATGAGCACTGCATGGATGCCTCTGGTTGTGAGACCATACTGAGCTGTGCTACTGGCCTGGAACACATGAGTGTGTCCCCAGCTGGCATGGCATGGCATGGCATGGCATGACACAGCATGGTAGAGCTGGCACAACATGGCTTGGCAAGGCATGGCATGGCTCAACGTGGCATGTTTTGGCACAGCATGGCACAGCCCTGCCACTCATCTCATGCAGGACATGCACCAGGTTGGAGCCTCCTGCACAAGGACAGATAGATTCTAGTGCCTGGCTCATATGTGCCATTAGCACAGCAGGCACCAAAACCCTGTTTATGGCAGCTGAAATTATCACTTTTCCTTCTTGCTCCCTCACTGCAGCCCCTTCTTGCTCCCTGCACCCACCAGAACTTACTTTGGACTTATCCCTGCTGCAGGCACGGACTGGATGACCAGGGCTACTGCTCCCCTGTGCTTTCAGAGCTGGATCTCCAGAGAACTGGGTGCATTTCAGCCACGCAGTGCAGGAAGATGTGCATGCAGTGCTGGGGGCTCAGTGCATACATTGACCAGCTTTCTCCTGACACTTCATTTATAAATAGCCTGGAAATGAGAGCTGGGTAGATAGGAGCCACGGTCGGGTGAAAAAATCCCCCTCTCCTGTGCTGTTCCTGGCTGTATTGTTTCTCCCTGTAAAGCTCTTTGCTTTATGGCTCCCAGCCCTCCGCCGTCTGTTGTATTTTACCTTACAGCTCCGATAAAGGCAATTGAATGCACATTCCTTATCACGTGCAATTGGAAATACCAAGCAAATTCCCCCATTCTGCAAAGTCCTGGAGAGCCTCTGCTCTACTGTACAAACATGTTTTTATGACGGTGTGCTACATCAAAGATCTTTTTTTTACTCCTCCCCACCCTCGTGGATGTGGTAAATAGCTCTGGATCCTGATCACATGCATTCCCTGAGCATGGAAAGGGCTGGGGAGCCGAGCAAGAGCAGAAAAGGAATATTTGTTCATTTAGTTTCTTAAAGGCTTGGGCCTGGCAGGCCAGAGGTCCCAGCAGAAGAAGGCACAAAGGATCAATATCCTACGATGCTGCTCCAACCCCCTCCTGCCCATGGTGTTGTCCAAGTGGGAATTCCCTCTTCTGCTTCTTGCAGTGGTGACCCAGGATTACTATTTCTATTTTCCAGAGGGATGTGCAGGCATCCCACTACCAGACCCTGCTCCAGCTGCTGCCTTCTGCCTCCTGCACTCACCCTAGACCCGGGATGTTCTCTGAGCTGGGATGTTCTCAGCACAGCAGTCATTGTCTTGGAGCCCAAGTGGGGAGCACAGATCACCCCTTTGATTTCTGAGGGCATGGATATCCAAATAAATGTGCAATGGGAATGTGTGGGGGTGGGGGAGGCAGGCAAAGGCGAGCTGGCAGGCTGGAAGTGACCCAGACCCAGGGAACAGATGCAACTCATAACCTTAATGAGGTTTTTTTTTCCCCTCCCCAAAGGCACCGCACTCTTGAGAACGGGGGGCTTTCTATCCCATGGCAACACCAAGCAGGGAAAAAATGGGCCTGGCTTTTATTTCATTTTTTTGTCCTTTACAGGAATCGCAGGCAAACAAAAGCCCTGAACAGATTTATCATTTTTCTTTCTCCCCCACCCCCTCCTTTTCTTTCCTTTTATATTTTTTTAAAATAGGGTTAGAGCAAGATGGATGGTTCCCCAGGCCCAGGGAATGAGCAGATCGAGGCAACCCTGTCGTCTCTGGCATCCCATTAAGCCAAGCTCTGGGAGGAGGCCACCGTAAGACTTATTAAATTTGCCCCAGCGCAGCCCCCAAACGCTGGCCCTGGTGCAAAGCTGCCCTGGCTTGGCCACCTGAGTCCCACCTTGCCATCCTCCCCGGTGCCACCGCTGGCACCCGCATCCCCCCCAGCACCCCGATCCAGCCCTGCTCTCGCCGCCCGCGTCAGCTTGGGAAGAGTCTCCATCCGTTCTTGTCAGCCGGGGCCGATTTGTCACCAGTGGGGTGACAAGTGTTGTATGGCTCTGTCAGCCCAATGCAGTGTGGGCTGGGCCCCCTGTGGCAAAGCCAAGGGTCCCCCAAAAGAGGGGGCTGGGGACAGTGCTGGGGGGGGGGGGGGGGGCACGGCCAGGGTCCGACCTGCCCCTGACCTGGGGGCTCCTGTGGTTGGAAAAATGGCAGTGGAGAGGGAAGAGAAAGGGAAAAAGAGGGAAAAAGGGAATAAAATAAAATAAAATAAAATAAAATAAAATAAAATAAAATAAAATAAAATAAAATAAAATAAAATAAAATAAAATAAAATAAAATAAAATAAAATAAAATAATAACATAGCATATCTAAATAATAAATAGTAAATAATAACAACATAACATAACATAACATAACATAACATAACATAACATAACATAACATAACATAACATAACATAACATAACATAACATATCTAAATAATAAATAGTAAATAATAAAATAATATAACATATCTAAATAATAAATAATAAGAATAATTTGAGCCCTATGGAGTCCAGTTCCAAGGGACAGGGGAACAGGCTCGGCCACTGGGCAGGCAGGAAGGATGCTGCCCCAGCGCCACGTTAACATGGTTATTTCCACTTTAATACTTAACAAGGATTTAAAACCCTTCTGTAGTCAAGAGTTTGTTCTCAGCGATAAATTTTGAATAGCTTATAAATTATGGACACAACGCGGTGTCTCTGTCTGGGAGGAAGGGCCAGACCCGGTTTGCCATTGCGGCGGTGTAAAGACGGCACGGCAGTGCTGGCAAGGAGTCTGGCAAGTCGGTATTCCTGGGAGCCGGATCCGGCCCGCTGTGCCTGGATATAACATTACTGTGACGATAGGATCATATCACATAGCAAAGCACAGTCACGTCTGCTTCACACCTCCTGATAATAATCACCCAGGATGCAAAAATCACAGGACAGAATTACAGATGAGCGGAGAAATGCACATGATCCCTCTCTCTCCATATGTATGCGTGGGTATATATAGATGCAGATATATAGATATATATAGCTGCAAGCACATGCACTTGTGTGCATGGAGAACATGCTCATGCTCGGGACTAGAGGGGTCAGATTGCCCATCTCCTACTGACAGCCACCCCCAGCTCCCACCGAAACATAGCCCTGTGCTAACACCCCGGCACTGCACAGGGGACTGCAAACTCCAGCTAAAAACCCCTGCAAATAAGGAGCTCCATCTCCCACAGAAACACTCTGCAGCCTCCTGCTCCGCTCTCGGCTCCGGGGCCAGGAGGGAATCCACGCTGAGAAAAAGCCTGGCTGGAAGAGATGATTTCATCCACCCGGTGAGAGAAATAGCGAGCGTTTCTGAAAGCCACAGGGGTGGATGCAATGAGCCTTCCCTACTTTTTCCCTGGCACACCATAGCAAGTGGGTAATTAGGTTAGAGCATTGCTCCAGCTTCATTTCAGTGCACCAATGTCCAATAAATGTGTACGAAGTTTATACATGCATCTGCAGTATATATATAGGAAAATGGCCAGTTCTCACTACATTAATTCATGAAGCAGGTCATGCTGGTCTGGCCCTTTACTTCACTTGTTATTTCTATTTATTAGTAATATTGATGTTTCAAGCCGGGATCAGGACCCTATCGAGCCAGTTTTAATATCAGAAAAGATTTAGCAGAAGAGAGCAGAGCTCCGTAATGAAGCAACAATCCCAACGCCGAGCTCTTACATAGCACAGCTCACAAACACTGTTATTATTTGTAATCATGTTTTATTTTGTATTTTGGTTCCACAGCAAAGCCAGAATCTCTGATTACACTGGCTTGGCCATGTAAAAGGCACCGCTGTGGATTATTAAAACACCTCATCAGGACTGAAAAACTAAAGAGGTCTAAATGAGGGCTTGTGGAATTAAGTGCTCTGCCAATTGTCCTGGGTGGGAGACCTGGCAGGGCTGTGGGCAGCAGGGCAGGGACAGCCCATGGTGTCCGTGGGGGTTTGCTCTGCCTGCTGGTTGGTTTTCATGGAATGATAGAATCTTTAAGGTTGGAAAAGACCTCTAAGCTCATCTAGTCCAACCACCAGGCCAACACCACCATGTTGACTAAACCATGTCCCCAAGTGCCACATCTACACGCTTTTTGAACCCCTCCAGGGATGGAGACCCCACCACTGCCCTGGGCAGCCTTTTCCAATTCTTTTTCCACCTCTGTCCTGTTTTTTCTTCTCAGGCTTTCAAAGTGCTTTTGCTTTATGTTGTCTTTTTTCTGACGCTGTGGCACTTGATGGAGAAACTTGAATGATTCTGGATAAGACCAAGCAATAGGTGCAGACCTGTGTATAATTTGGGAGCCCAGCATGGCCAGCAGGACAGCGCTGGTCTCTAGATGCAAGCAGCACCTTCACCAGTGTTGGAGGATGGAACCCTGCCCACAGCCGGGCACGTATGGCACCGCCGGGACTGGCACCTCGCTGGTCTCATTTTCCAGGCAGCAAAGAGGTATTTAGGCTGCATTAGGGAATGATCACAATACTATGAATGCCAGAACTAATTTTTAAATCAAAACCACTTGGGAGCTATACAAAGCCTAGAACCACATCTAAACCAGCTTCAAATTCATTGCCTGCTGAGATGCTGAGCACAAGCCAGTCCTCAGCCTTGTGTGATCTGTTTAAAGCCAAGATATACTTAACCAGGGTTCACCTGGCAAAAATTCCTGGAACTATTGATCCTTGAGAAAATATGGTCAAGAGAAATAAAAGAGTCTTGGTTATTGCCTTACCATGTTCTCCATCACAACTGCAAAACTTCAGCAGCAGAAGCAAGGACGGGCCTGTCACTCCTGCCCGGAGCAGATCTCCCTTGGTGGCAGCTGGACTGGGTCCTCTACACAGAGGACTCCTGCTCTGCCAGGCCGGTGGGACCTGTATGTATGGGGTTACCTCAGCATTTTTATTTTTGTAATTTCTTTAGGATGGGAACAGAGCAGGGCCACAAACTGTATTTCTGTGGTGTTCACAACAGCAGGACTGAAAACTGCCTCGAGCAGCATCAAAACCAGATGGTCCCAAAGAGCCAAGGGAAGATGTTACCTGCCTCGCTCATCATTCCATGGCTGTGACATTTCAGTGCCAAGCGTTCTGAGGTTGAGCCTGAGCTTGGATCTATTGTATTTGTGAAGCAGAGCTGTGCTGGGAGGGTACAAACTCCTGTGGGTCCCTTGGGAACTGAGGTCAGCAGAAGGGGCTGGGGGAGGAAATCAAGAGACTTCAGGAAAAGAGTCTTGAAATTCCAACTTTGCTTGCTAAGCAAGCCCTCAGGGGTCGGATCCTGCACTTGGTGACACTGCAAAAGCCTAGATCCAGGGGAACCAGCCAAGGTCACGTCGGGCTGGGAAGTGACATTCAATTTCCTATCGTGTAAATGGCAACAGGATCTGGCCCCTCTCCAATTCTTCTCTTCACCCCCCCTTCTGCCATCTCTTTTGAAATGTTTATGTTGGATTGTCTCACGATTTACCCTGGAAATCCGTGCAATGCCTCTCTCTTGTCGAAAGGCGCACTGTCAGCAGCCTGGAGCTGAAACCCTGGCTGCATCCCGGAAACCCCAGTGCTGAGAGAGGGAGGCAAGGGGTCTGTGAAGGCTCTGGACATGGTTCTCCCAAGCAAAATGAAGCAACTTTGAGAAGTGATACAGAACTGAGGATTTATAGACAGGATGAGAGCAAGCTGTGTGGGGCTTATGCTGCTGGACCCCCTCACAGCATCCTCGGCCATTGCATGGGCTGTGCAACCACAACCACCCATGTCTGCACCTTTTGCATGTGTAATGGAGCCAAGTGGGAATTTTCTGGTGGATTTTCTTTTCTGCAGGGAAATTCCAGTGAGCTGAAATTGAAGCTTTAGCAGAGAACCCCTCCAGGGCTCTCGAGGAGGAGAAGGGGAATTGCACAGTGAAGTGGTCAGGGCTCAGAGCAGTGAGAGCCAAGTTCAATTCCTTGCGCTAAGCCAGGCAGATCAAGACCTCATGGACCTGGGAACTATCTTGGTTTGAGTGTGATTCTGGGGTTTCTCACCTTTTCATGACAAATTCTGATTTTTTAGAAACACAGAAGAGGAAAAAAATCAGCAGTGCCCCCAGTCTCTCCCTTTGGCTGACATGGGGTGCAACTGGTGCTGCAGTGCTGTCCTCAAGCTGAGATGAGCAGGGCTCATTGCCACTGTCAGGGGGTGAATTACTTACACCTTGTGGCAGTGATGATGATTTTCTAGGGATAACACAGCAGAGACTTTGCAAAGACAGCTTCCCTTTTTGCTCGTGGGAATACATGAATGTACCTTGAGAGACTTGGCAGGAGTGGAAGCAGGGATGAACCAAAACATCCCTCACTAGGATAGGGAGTACATCAATATCTGGGGACATTACGGGCAGGAGCCTCGGGGCATCTCTGCGCCACATCTCTGCAGCCATTTCCACGTCAGGTCCCTGGCAGGGGGATGGAGCCTTTGTCCCCTGGCAGTGTGCTATTTACTGCTTGCTCTGCATCCTCACCGCGGGGCACAGAGACTGCAAGGCCATATGAGACCGTGGCGATGAACATCTAGCCTGACCTACTTACAGCCCAGGCCCTGGGACTTTCTGGAATTCATCCTCTTGGAAACACAATGTATAATTTTAGGGCAGTAGAAATCCGCACCGGATGGGGATGTTGTCCCAGCCTCCGCCGGGTCTGTGACGCCAGAATTGCTCCGACTCCTCTGAGCGTGCTTGCCACCACATATCAATGCACAGGCTCCATTAACAACCCAAACTGCTGCTGCTGTGCTTCTCATTATATTTCAGGCCTTATGCATCATTATTTCATTTAAAAGACAGCATTTGTTTTTCCTTCCCTTAATTCACATCCCCCCCAAAAAAATCTCATTACAACGTTGTCGCTCGCTGCAATTGGGAGCAAATTGTAGCTTAATCCAACCTGCCAGGGAAGGCAATTGCCCCGTAAAAATCCCCTTGAAGTCTCCACGCAGCAGCAGGCAGAGGGGGCAGAATAATAAAAAGACATGGAATTAGGAGGTGCCAAGGCTCATTTGAGAGGAAGGGAAGGGGCTGTGGGTGCTGACAGGACAGTGATACAAATCCCCTTTGGAGCACCCGAAGAATCAACCTAAATGGATTAATGTGAGGACAGAGAAGAAATGACTTTACTTGTTTCCCTAATTTGATTCAATTTATTTTTATACGGCATCTTCATACAGAGCATCTCACAGCTGCTTCATTCAGAAGAGAGATAATATAGAAACACCATTCTGGCAGAAGAGCTCATGAGTACAGCATCTCACTGCGAGGAAGGAATATGAGTGCTGGCCTCCAGGATTTGATTTGCCAAATCATCAGGAAATCACATCATTTTTCTTTCATTTTCCCAGTTTCCATATTACTGATTTCCCTAGACTTTCCTCAAACCATCTCTGCAATGTACTGAGGCTGATTCTAACCTCACACTGCTTTTATAGCACTGTAACTCTGATCTCACACTGGTTTTACACTGGTGCAGCTCCACTTATTTCAATTGAGTAAATTCCTGATTTATGTTTGTGGAAACGACAGCAGAAATAGGCCCTTGGTTTTCCCTGGAGCTCACACCGGGGTGAGGAAAAGGAAGGCCAGGTCCCTTGAAATGTAAATGATATAGAAAACTGTCATTAAATTACACCCAGACCCTTACTTTCAAATATACTTTTGCTTTCTTTCATCAAAATGTAGTGTATTTTCAAAGTTATGAATGTATGGGAGATCAGCCAGGAGGGGAACCAGGACAGCTGGCTCTAGTGTTGGTGGAGAGGGTGGGTTGCAGCCTCCATTCCCCTCTACATTTTGGGGGAAAATTAATCTCTTCCTCCTCCTTGCTCTGCTTTCTGTTATACATTTGTGCAGAAACTTCTTCTCTCTTCTCCAGGCCCAGATCTGTCCACTGAGAGTCTGGTGCTTTGGATTAAATTGAAATGTGTGTGCCCTGTTTGCTTTAAAATATGAAAATGTAATCCTGGGGAATGAAATCCCTGAAGAGAGCAGTGTGTCGGGGCAGCCTGCAGCACGGCCTGTCCCACTCGCAGAGCAAGGAGGGCCCTTATCAGAGCAGGAGACGAGAGTGTGATGGGTTCCTCTGCAAAGATTCACTAACGCAACTCTAATTAATTTATTTTTTAAAGCTACACACGAGGGAGCTGATCAATGCTTTGCCCTGAGGTCTGGTTTGTTTGGAGCGTGTATAATTTCCTTGATTTATTCTCTGTGATGTGAAAGGATGGAGCTAGCATCTCGATACCTGCCTTGGAGGCTGCTCCCTTCCGCTTGACACAGGCAGGCACAGCATCCTGAGGTAACTCCTGAGCTCTTTATGCAACACCTGATCCCTGTTAGATGTTGCTATTAAAAGCAGAGCTTCTGCCTGCAGGGCAGTGATGCTGGATTGACACCAAACATCAGTGCCGGGTGTGAGCTGTGCTCCTGAATCCCCTTGCAGACCCTGCTGGGTGAGGCCAGGACTGCTGTGTCCGAGGGATCCTGGAGAGCTGGGCTCTCCATCCAGGCAAGTCTCATCCTCACTTGGTTCTGCTCGTGCAGGAAAAATGGGGACTGTTGTAATTAATGACTGTGGCAGCCACTGATTTCTCATGGTTAGGAGTGTTTTTCCACTCTCGCTTGCTCTTGGAGAAAGTTGGGACAGAGACAGGGGAGATGAAGGCAGGCTGACAGTCAGGAGGGAAAGGGCCCTTTGCTTCTTTGGTAGTGATGAAAGGATATTGTCTTTGCTCAGATGTGGGTCTGGTCTTGTGGATGAGGGTCCCTCAGCTCCCCCAACCTCTGTGCTGTACCCAAACACCAGCCTCTTGTGGTGGTGTGTGATGGCCAAATAGCAGATAACTTGGGGTCGGTGGTGTCACCCACAGCTCTCCCAGGCTTTCTGTACTCCAGCCCAGGTGGGCCCTTGCTGGTGCACGTGGAAGATCAAAAATGCATTTACTTCCAGCCCCCCTCCCCCTGCTGTGAACTGGTGCAGGGAAGGGAGCGACGCTGCAGTCCTTCAGCAGACCCCCGGCTGGGGCAGGCTTTGAGCATAGAATGCCTGTGGAGGGAAGAGGATTCAGGTGCCCCAACTCCCACTTCTGGGTGCCAGAGCCCCCCATGGGAAGCCTAGCAAGCATAAATCTGTCTGGCTGTATTGTTTTTATAGGGCTGTGCTGATTTATGACTGCTGGGGACCCTTTGCCACTGCAGAGGAGGGACCAGTCTTGCCCTGTCTATTTGATAAACATCTCACCTTCGTACCCAGGGCAGCACCAGCTTCTCCTTTGAGCTCCTCTCCTGCTCTGTACAGTCAGAGGAAGCCTGGACAGCACAACCCTCCTGGTGCAAGCAGCCTGGCCAACAGCCCCGGGGCTCTACAGGGATCCCTCACCCTCTCCAGCCTCCCAGACACACCCAGGAGGATGAGATGCCACAACCTGACATCAGCAGAATAAAATATGGCCCTGGCAGTAACCTGATAGAACCTGATGGTAATTTGGGGTGGGGGAGGAGAGGAGGAGGCATTGAAAAAAGGAGGCATTGAAAGTACACTTCCTTACAGTGCATTGCTGGGAAGACCATTAGGAAAACCACTAGATTATTTTTCACATTCTTCAGTGCAAAACTACTGCATTTTATGACCACTATCAATAACAGCTATCATATTACTAATGCTACAGTTGCCACATATATAATATTTAAATCACATTTGCGGCTGACAGAGACCTATGGATATTCTCGATCCCAACAGGCTATTACAGTTCATATCATGTCTGTCATATAAATATTATGAATCATTTCCCACTATCTTTATGGGGGCTACATTGACATAGTCAAAAAGGCTCTGGGTACTGCCGGATACTGCATATTTATACACACCTTATGTATATGTATGTGAATGGAGGGAGATTTATACAACAATCATCGGTAATAAATGCCTATGATAAAGCATATTATCTTCACACTTCATTTGCAAAGTGTTTTGTATGCAGGGATGAGGAGATGGCTGGTGGAGAAGGCTCTGTTAAGCAACTGGGTCACATCCTCAAGTCCTGGTGTAAATGAGGTGGCTTTTCTGCCATGAGGCTGCTCGGCAGCAGTGGAGGATGAGCTTCACGGGGTGCCCAGGCACAGGCTTGGTCAGTGTGCTGCTGCCTCACATCAGGTGAGGATTTGGCTTCTGTCCCACTCATTGGATGGGTGATTCTCCATGTGCTTTCCCCAAAGAGCCATAAATCTCATAGCTCATGCACTGCATTTCATCTTCCATCTGTTAATGCTTTCTTTGCTGGCTTCCTTGGCAGCTAAGCCCTTTGCTGGGTGATGAGATGAAATAAAGAGATCTCCAGGTGTTATAAAAGGCAGAGCTAGACTTTCCATTTACAGAGCCTTTTTGCAAAGCAGTTAATTAAACCACTGTCCCTGCAAACCAGGTGAGACATGTTAAACTCAATCCACCAGCAAAGCACAAGAGAGGAAGAAACCTCCCCTAGGATTATTCAAGCCAGATCCAGACAAGATCCTGGGTGCCCTGAGACCTCTTCCCCAAACCTGTTTTAACTGCTTGAATGCTTTATTAAGACTTGCTCCATATGCAGAGACAGACAAGAACAAATGCAACTTTATGACTTGGAAGTTGTTATGGCTTGGAAGTTAGGAGGTCTCTAATAAGCATTTAATGTCCATTTCTGAAGCAGCTGGAAGTGCAGCACAGTGCTTCTGACTGTGCAATACATTCTTTTGGAGCCTGCTCAGATAAAATAGGGGAGAATGCAATGTCTCTGCCTGTCCTTGGCATGGGAATGCAGCTCTCCAGCTCCAGCAGATCAAATAAATCATGTGCATTTCACTTCATAAACATCATCAGCTTGTTAAATGCTGCTGGGAAAAAAAAAAGGCAAAGCAATTTGAATCTCCAGCACTTAGAGAAATGTCTTGTACTTTAGAGCTTGTGCTGGTTTGTGTGTGTAGTGATGGTTCTGATGTGTTTGACAGACGCTGAGCAGTCCCACCAACACTGGGCACGGGCTTAAGGACCAGCTCCACTGCCATACTCCAGGATCCTTGTGTGATGCCTCTGACCTGTCTCTCAGCTGCAAGGAAGCCTGGCTGGTACTGGGAAGAAAAGCAACTTGTGAGCTCCTCTCACCCCTGAAAACAAGAGGCAGGTCCTGTCCTGAAGACCTACAGTCCAGATACCCCAGGCAGAAAGTTCCACAGTGCATGGACAGCCTGTAAGTCTCCTGGAGCAGACAGGTCATATAGATCCTGGTCCTACAGCATTCAAAAAATTCAAGGTCCAGGAACCTACAGTGACTTTAGGGGGGGAGAAGATTGCTGGAGTTGAGGACAAGCTTGGGAGGGTCCCACAAACTGTGCGTCATGGAAGTTGTCTTTCTCCAATTCTGTTTGCTTTTCAGCTCACATATGCAAACAGATATCCTGAGTCACACAGCCTTCTCAGGAAGAAGTGAGAAGTTCTCACTCTGGCTGAGAGCCCCAGGCCAGTAGATGAAGCCACACTTGCCACTACATCAGGGTAGCTCTGGCCACCCATTGCAGCCTTGCCTCTTGCTCTGCTGGAGGAGATGGAGACCAGTCTGTGAGATTCTCCTGTTCTTTCTCACTTGGACTTTACATTTATTCTTTCTTTAATCTATAATAAAATGTAGCCAGAGAGGGAAATAGATGGATTTTTTTTTTTTGTAACTGTGCAGGAGGGTGTGAAACAGTAGGGGTAGCACAGCAGGTTTTGCTTGTGTCCCATCAGATAATCCTGGGTTATGAACAAGATAAGCTGGATTCACTTAGGAAAAATAAAACCTGTGATTTCCAAATCCTATTACTGGGCCCAGGTGCCCAGTTCTGAATGCAATTTCAGGTCTCCCAAAGCAATTCAGTGCCAACGTCCTGCTGATGCCCATGTGCACATACATCCCTTTGCTCCAATGTCTTGAGGACTCATGGAAGCAACAAAGTAGGAGTGTGCCTACTTGACTGTTAAACCTGAAGGAGTGTAGCATATCTTTCTCTACCAAATTCAGCTAGAATTGAGTGTTGGAACTGAAAGCTGCTCAGATGAGGACAGGTATTAATTCAAGCCAGCATCCAGCCTGACTCTCTTATATCCCAGGCTAAAGGGTATTTGCATTACCCAAGGGCAGAGAGAACAAGAGTCACTCAGTTTTACAAGACAGCTTTCCCAGACAGCGTAGGACCTTCAAGTGTCCCTGCATCAGGTAGATGGACAAGAAAACAACCTGCAAAAATTACCTTAATGTCCCCCCATCACCCCCCATGATACTTTAAGTCCTTTGCTAGGAAGTGCTAACTGGAATTGAGCACAGCATTAGGCAGCCTGGTAGAGTTTATTAAATTAATAGTGCATTAAAGAATTGAGGGGAGGTGGGTGGGGAGGGGAAAGGGAAAGAGGAGGTTTGTAACATCACAGAAATATCCTTGCTACCTTCTGGCATCTTCAAGAGACTGGAAATGTGGGACTGCATCCAGCTGTCTTCTCTGGGGCAAAATTCCTTTGGCTTCTGTGGGAGGTTTTACCCAAATAAGGACTGCAGGATCAGACCTGTTATTGTCACTGCAATTAACATTTAGATCCACATCTAACAAGAACTGTTAGAGGCTGGTTAGGGAGAAATTTAATTTGCTCTAAACAGCTTGATGAGAGAGGAGCGTGAAATGTCCTAGTTATGGTAATTTCATGTGTTTGGGTCTACAAAGGTGGATTTTCAGCCATGGGTCCTATAAACCCAATATCTGCTGCAGCCATCAACCAGAGTGTGCTTTGTGATCCTGAGGTTTGGGGCAGATCCCCACTGGTGCCCAGCAGTGGGGTAAGCTGTTTACACCAGCTGACAGGCTGTCAGAGCACTGAGGACATGCTCAAAGCCATAAAGGCCCACACTCGTCGTAGGCTGTTACGGCACTGATGACTCAAATGGCGTTTGTGTGGTACAGGCAGGTGAGAGCCTGGATCTGCCCCAGCCAGGCAGGGAGGAGCATTGCCCCCAGATGTGTTTTCCCTTATCAGAAGCAACGATGAGCTTTAGTTTGTGCATCAGGAAACTGATTTCTGCCTTTTTGCTGTCAGGGTTTACACACAGGTATCCACAAGACCTACGATTTCTCCCCACTGATGCGCTCTTAGAGGCCTTGGACCTGCTTTTTCTGACAACTCTCAACTTTCTTTTATATTCTTATATATTTCCTTTTTTTACCCTTTTCTTCCAGGAGTTAATGTAACTCAGCTATAAAAACTGACTTGGAGATGAAACTTGGCATTTAAGGTCCCAGCCCGGGAGCAAATGAAGTTACCAGTTATAAACATACACCAAAATCTGTTTGGACATGCAGAAATTACAGGAGCAGAGGATAAAAAGGATCCAAGATGTTTTATTTTGTTTCAACTTCTGCAGCTCAGTGTCAGTTTGCAGCTGCCTGCCTGATGCGAGATGGGTCCTCTTGGTGTTTTTCTTCTTGTTATAATTAAAGCCAATGAACTGCAATGCATCTCCCATTGTGCTGGGAAAGGGGTAGGGGGTCCACACCAGGATCTCACAGGGTTGCCCTCATCTAACCACCTGTGTGTGGGTCTGCCCAGGAGAGGCAGAGTCTATCCTTGACAAACACGAAGGGGATAGTTGTGAGAGGGCCTTTCCATGGCCTCTCCTGTGTGGCTTTAGATACTGTGTGGCTCCTGTGTGGCTTTAGGTGTGAGAGAGATGGATAAGTGCATGCAGGTGATAGACAAGGATATGGCAATGAAAGATAGCTAAGAGGCTTCATTTTCATAGGAGGAGGTGCTGGATTGCTAACATTTATGACATGAGATGCTTTGCCAATTAAAGAATAAATCATGGCAGATAAGAGGCTTGGAAGCCTCCATGGCTGGATCCACCACACAGTGAGATGATGGTTGGTGGTAGGAGCACACCCATGTATACATATTTTAACCCAGGATGGTGATGGGTGCCCTGGCTCTCTCCAGCTCTTCCTTCCTTTCTAGCAGAAGGAAAGCCAGACTCTGCCTTGGGAGTCCCCTGTGCCAGCAGAAACCCCCGGCAGTGGTCCCTGGTGTCGTTCTAGGTTTCCTGCATGACCCTGATGCTCCCCACTGCACCTGAGCAGCTGCAGCTGTGGGCTGAGCCTGCTTGTTATGCGCATTACGGCCATCAAGAGTGAGGGTCGATAGGATGTTTAATATGCTTCATGCATAGCAGAGTTGCTTTGGTCCATCAAGTCACTAATACACATTCTTACAAAGCTGAGTATCATTTATTAAACCTGGAAGAATGCCGGGGAGGGTGGGAGCCAGGGCCCTGGCTGTGCTGAGAAGCAGCCATCGGTGCTGGTGAGGTGGTACCCACAGCTCTGTGGAGGTGAGAATTTGCCAACAAGCTGCACACGCACAGAGAGTTGTTTGTGGTGTCTCATTTATGAGAAATGAATAAATTCTGCTTTGAAAACGCTGTCTGCCACGTGATACACCTGGGGGACAGCGAACGAGGCTGGGGGTCTCCCTGGCAGCTCTGAGGCTGGAGAAAGCTGAGATTGCTCCAAGGGCCTCACTACAAGAAGGACATTGAGGAGCTGGATTGCATCCAGAGGAGCACGTTGTTTTTCATAGAATAACAGAATAGTTTGGATTGTAAAAGGCCATGAAGCCCATCCAGTCCAACCTGTCTGCAGTGGGCAGGGACATCTTCAACTCGATCAGGTTGCTCAGAGCCCCATCCTACCTGACCCTGAATATTTCCAGGGATGGGTCATCCACAACCTCTCTGGGACAGCCTGTGCCAGCATTTCCCCACCCTCAGCACAAAAAATTTCTCCCTAATATCCAGTCTAAACTTTTCCTCTTCTTGTTTAAAACCATCACCTCTTGTCCTATCCACTACATGCCCTTTTAAAAAATCCATCCCAGCTCTACCCAGAGCCTTCTCTTCTCCAGGCTGAACAACCCCAACACTCTCAGCCTGTCCTCAGAGTTGCTCCAGCCTTCGCACCATCTTTGTGGACTCCTCTGGACCTGTTCCAACAGTTCCATATCCTCCTTATGTCGGGGCTGGCAGAACCGGACCGAGGGCTCCAGGTGGAGCGGAGCAGAGAGGCAGAACCCCCTCCCTCACCCTGCTTTGGGTGAACAAGCGTGGTTTTCCGGGCTGTGAGCACACGTCACTGGCTCATGCCGAGTTTCTCATCCCCCAGCACCCCAATTTCTCCGCAGCGCTGCTCCCCATCTCTTGGGGTTCTCACCGGAGCAGAGGGGCAGAACCCCCTCCCTTACCCTGCTGGTCCCACTGCCTTTCCGTGCTGTGAGCACACAATCCCGACTCACGTGGCGCTTCCCACCCACCAGCACCCCAACCCCTCATCCTCAGTGCTGCCCCCTCCCTCTCCCCCCATCCCCCCCCCCGCCCCGCTCCATCCCTCCTCCCTCCCTCAGGGCGGGCGCGGGGCGGCGCTGCGGGGCGGGCGTTGCGGGGCGGGCGCGGCTCTCGCTGCCCCCTTGCGCGGGGCCCCCTGCGCGGAGTTAACATTGTTGGGTTGGGGTTGGAGCTGGGGGGGGGGAGTTTGCAACAACTCCACCGCCTCCTTTTTGCACGCTCGGGCTCTGCTGGTGCGGGCTGCAAGCCTTCTTCTCCTCCTCCTCTTCCTCCTCCTCTTCTCCTCCTCCTCCTTCTTCTCCTCCTCCTCCTCCTCCTCCTCCACCCCTCGGGTTCCCCCCCCTCCTCCCTCTCCCCTTTTCGCTTTGATTTCGCTCTCCTCCCCGTGCCGTGCGTGTGTTTTTTTCGCCGCCGATCTCCACTGAAAGCCCCTTGGCATGAGTTAAGCACCAGCGATGGACACCAAACACTTCCTGCCACTGGGTGAGTTTTGCTCCGAAAGAAAAAAATTCTCCGTTCTTACCGCGAGGGGGGGGAGGGAGGGGGGATGTTGGTTAAATTAAAATAAAACAAGCGCCCGAGCTGCCCCCTCCTCTCTTTCCAGCTCCGCGGGGCGGGGGATGCTCTGCGCCCCTTGCCCGGGGAGACGTGGTAGCAGAGAAAGTGCCGAGCGGGCCTGATTTTGTTTGTTTGGTGGGTTTTGGTTTTTTTTTTTATTTTTTTTAATCTTTATTTTTCTCTTGGCGCGGTATTTTCAAACGGGGCTGCGGGGACAGAGCCCCCCTCCTCAGCTGGTTCAGCAAGGAGGGCTCGGCATCTTGGAGCCGTTTCTGCCCCCCTCTTGCTTTCATCTTTAGGGTTCTTTTCTTTATTTTTGTTGCTTTCCTCCCTTTTCTCCCTCCCTGCGCAGCCGGGCAGGCGGAGGCACCCGCGGGGACCCCCGAGCGCTCCCGCACCGGCCCCTCCGCTTGCATCCTCCACGCTTGGGACCCTCCTGCTTTTCTCTTTTCCTTTCCCCTTGGGACCCTGCTGCTTTTCTGGTTTTTTTTTTTCCTTTCCCCTCTTCTTTTTTTTTTCCCCATTTCGCCTCTTCTTTCCCCCCCTTTTTCTTTCCCTTTTATTTTATCTTTTCCTTTCCCCTCTTCTTTTTTTTTCCTTTTCCTTCCCCTCTTCTTGTTTGTTTTTTTCTCTTTTTTTCTCCTCCTCAGTTACATTTTAAAGCCTCTTTCCAGCTGGAGTTGAGCTGAGTCAAGTTCTGGCTTGTAGGGGCGAAATGCCTCCTCGCGTCTCGGTTTCAGGAGAAGTGATATTGCAGAGCTCAGTGTTCAGGGGTGAGGGGAAGAAAAGTTTTAGCGAAGTAGCCTGGCGCCGAGTCCAGGCCAGGGGGGAAGAGGGACAAATCCTGCCATTTCTGCCACTGCTCTGTGCGGCGACGCGTGGGCTCCCAGCCCATGGCCAGTGAGAGCATCCACTGTGGCTTCCTGGGCTTTAAATCTGTGCTCAGCCTCTGCTAGCCTGTGGTGATGTGGGGTTTTTTCTTTCTTTTTATTGTTTTTGTTGGTTTTGTTTAAGAATGGCAGTTTTAGTTGTTCCTTTCCAAGAGCAGAATAAATATAAACACCACCACAAGGTCCCCAGCTGGCCCTGCCCCTCGGAAAGGTTTCCAGTTCTGCTGTGGTCTGGGGGCTTTGGCAGGGAGAGCCTGGGGCCCCGTGGGCTGGAAGGTCTTCAGCTGGCACTTCCTTTCCCCCCATATCATGGGTTTACAGTGCTTCTCATTGATTCGGCTGCGAGGTGGGAGATGCTGCTGGGATGACTTACCCAGAGTTGCTGCTTTGGCTTAAAAGCAGCTCACCTGCAGCGTCCCCTCAGGAGTGGATTCTTCTTCCAAAGTCGACCTGACTCCTTCTGGGTGGATCAAATGCAGGTGTCCGGGAGCATCACAAACAGACCCACCGAAGCAGAAAGTGCCTATCTCTTGCCACACAAAAGTGCTTTAATCTTAGGGCTGGCAGTTGTGGGATTTACATTTCTTTTGATGCTTTTGTGGAAGACAATCCGAACCTCTGTTGATATGGGCAGGATCAGGCCCCTACGTTATATACTTGCATTTTCTTTCAGCCCTGAGCTCTCCTGTAGATGCTAAATAATACGTTGTGTTATTAGTCATGTTGACTTTGACGGGGGAGGAGAGGGGGAGTGTGTCACCTTGCTGCTGGCTCGGGTAAAGGTTTTCACAGTGGTGCAAATGAAAAACAACTGATTTATCTGCTCATTTATAAATATATGTGTGTTTGGTGGAGAGGGGGTGGGTCTTTGTAACACGCTGTGCAGCACAGCGGGAGCATCCAAGAGAAAAACAAGGCAGCCACCTCAGGACAGCGGTGCTGGGTGGGGGTTATAACTTTGCACCGCTGGCTTTGGGAGAAAATTCAGCTCCTGTGGGACCTGTGACCTGTGTTTGTCTCTGTTGTGCGTTGTGCTGCTCCAGAAGTGACTCCTAAACTTTAAGCACTAGCCTTTGGTCACTGATTATTGGAAAAATCAGCTTTGGTTGTAAAGGGAAGAGGGTGCTGCAGGTTTTGGAGGGGGAGGTCTTGGTCCCATTCTGAGCATGGGCTGAGCCTTGAAAGCATCTGAGCAGTTTGTAAGAGCGATGGGAGCCTCGAGGAATGTGAGCAGAGACCTTCCCTGTGAAACCAGAGCAGTGGTGGTGGGGCCACAGGGCCTTGGTGCTTTTTGGAGGTGGGATAGTCCAAAACTCACTGTGTCACAACTTTGCAGAGTGCCAGGGTGCTTTGCCAACCCGGTCCCATGTCATGGTTGGGAGCTGGCATTTGCAAGCCAACCGGGGGGGATTTTCACAAGCCAAACTTGTGGAGTTTTGTTTTCCTGCACACCAGGGGAGAGCTGGAGAACTGGAGCAAGTGGGGGACAAATTCAGGCTCTGTTATGGGGCGGTCCTGTCAAAATCTCAGCTCATTTTGGCCTAAAAAGGATAACCCAGTGGAGGTTCCTGGCCAAGTCCTGCCTGTGGTTAGACTCAGATAACCCTGCTGATGTCATGGGTGGAAGCGTGGCCAGCACTGGGCACTTTTAATAGTAGTATCTCATTTTCCTGCTCGTCTCAGGAGCTGCTGGCAGATGCCAAGGCAGAGGCTAACCATGAGGACAGCATGTCCTCGAGCATCTCCAGGGCTGGATGCCATTGCTGTGTGGCTCTGTGTGCTGTCCCACTCCTGGGACAACGTCCAGCCTGATCACGGTGTCTCCAACCTGGTGAGGTTCACGTGGCGAGGTCAGGCTTTGCACAAGGCCGTGTTGAGGACTGACGTGCAAACCAAGGGACTTAGTTCTTCTTTCCCAAGGCTCTGGCCATTGCAGCCCCTTCATTGCTTCATTTTCTTCTTTGCCCTTTTTTCTAAGCAGTGGTAGCTCCTGGGGAGCAAAAGGGTGGTGGTGAGCTTGGGGAGGCCTTCCTTCAGGCTCAGCCTCGTGGGGAGAAGGAACAGTTAATGGGTGTTTGAGGCCGGTGCTTCCCTCCCGGGGGTCAGTTCACCAGGTTGCAACCTCTCCGACTCTGCCTTCCCGCCTGCGTGGCCGTGCCAGGGACAGCTACAGCTGCTCAGGATGTGGGGTGAGAACTGGCCGTGCAGGGTCCTGCAGAGGATGGAGCAGGAATGCCTCCAAGGAAAACAGCAAAACAAGCCCCTGTGTCCGGCTCGGGGGGAGCAACCCGGAGCCTGGGGGCTGCTTGGGGTGGAAGAGAGCGTGGGAGAGAGAGCATCGTGAGACATCTTCATCCTGCATCCCCTGGCCTTGTTGTTGGACACATGGCCGAGGTGAACCTCAATGCTGTGCAAAACCCAAGTAGGACTGGTAGGAGCCCATGTCTGGATTGAGACCTTGGCATAATCCTCACTTCTGCTTCTTTTAGCTTCAAAAAATTTACAGCTGGTGGGGAAAATCCAGAGGGAGGAAAAATTATGAAAGATGCAGAAAGTATCACAGCTTGTCTGAGCATCCCTCTGAGGGAGGAGGAATCCTCTGATCCACATCTGGAAGATGCTGGCCGGCTCTGAGGGGCTGCCAGTGCTGCACTCGAGAGGGGCCTTGGAGCAAGAGATAAAGTCGGAGACCATGTCCTGGTCTCTCTTGTTGAAGCGTAGTGTAGGGCTCGACCTCTCCCAGTTGACATATGCAAAACAAGCTGGGGAGGAATTATTGCCTTTTTCAGTATCTGGGCTGTGACAGTTAAATAAACCCTCTGAGGATCCCTGAGTTTACTCCGCACCATCCTGCTGTGTTGGAGAGAGCGTTTGTGTTTCTCGTATTTAGGGCATTTTATTTATTTAAAAGAGAGCGGGGGAGAAAGCCACAGAATTTTAGTTATTCATTGCAAATATTATTATTGGCATTTTCCTCCTGTTGGAAAAAAAAATCAAGGGGAGAATCAAAACATTTCACTGGAAAATACACCCTGGCTTCGTCCCACCCACATCTTGGAGGCGAAAATAAATATTTATTAAGAAATGGGTTAAAAAACCTTTTTGTGGGAGTATTGTTTTCTGGGAGCAGAGGTGGATTCCTGTATGCCAGAGCCCTGCCACCCGGCTGAATTGTTTTATTTATTTAAAGGTTTTTTTTTCCCAGAAAAAGAAAACCAACAAACAGTGGAGCTGTGGGCACTGCAGGGCAGGGGCTTGGGCTTTGGGTTGTTCACTGGTCCTGCCTTTTGCACAGGGTGCTTGTTCCAACGAGTATCCTGGTGCATTTCTGAGGGGGACCGTGTGTGAGCAGGGTCTTCCCCCAGGATCTCAGCTCAGATAGGAGATGGGTAGTGCAGGGAACTTCCCTGGGCGCTTGGTAACCTAATTGGGCTCTAATTGGGACCAACAGGAAAGCTGGGGAGGGGCTCTTGATGAGGAAGCACAGGGATAGGATGAGGGGGAACAGTTTTAAGCTGAAAGAGAGGAGATTGAGATAAGATCTTAGGAAGAAATGTTTTCCTGTGAGGGTGGGGAGGCCCTGGCACAGGTTGCCCAGAGAAGCTGTGGCTGCCCCATCCCTGGAGGTGTTCAAGGCCAGGTTGGATGGAGCTTTGAGCCCTGTGATCCAATGGGAGGTATCCTTGTCCACGGCAGGGGGGTTGGAACTCGATGGTCTCTTCCAACCCAAACTATTCCATGTTTCAATGATTCTGTTTAATCCTGTTCTCTGGCTGCAATCCCCAGTGCCTCTCCCTGTCATCACCTCCCTTTACAGGTGGTTCTCTCCTCCATCCGGCCCCCACGCAAAGGGATGCTGGGCAGAGCCAGCATGCTGCTGGTGCTGGATCCAGCCTGACTGCTCCATAATTGCTTCCTAAAAGACCCAGGTGGGCTCTCAAAGTCAGCATAGCTACAAAGCAATAGGGGGAGCAGCCTGGGTGGTTTTATTTTAATTGATGTTGTCAGGAGTTGCTGTATTTTATTACATTTAAAGCCTAGACTCTGGAATAACTTTGAACGTTTGACACACACACAAAAAGCAGCTTTCTGACATTTTCCTCTTTGCTTGTCTTTTATTTTCTTTCTCCCCTCTCCTCCTCCTCAAAGGAAAGCGTGTGCCTGGAGGGAGGACAGAGGAGGAGGGAGGAGTGGTTGTGTCTCTCTGAAGGCTGCTCCAACATCAAGGCAGCGCAAAGCAGACGAAATAATATTGCAAATAAGGATTTTAAAAAAAAAAAAAAAGGCCTACAGAAGGATCCCTGCACATGCCAGCCAGCTCAAACTGCTCGAAGATTTTCAGACAGAAGCAATTTAGCCTGGGAAAATGCTCTATTGTTGAGATGGAAACTGGCTGTGAGAACTTGCCTTTTCTGACAACGTTTTCTTAGGAAAAGCAAAGCAAAGAATAAAGTCAGGGAAACAACTTGAGTTTTTATTTAGAGAAGACAGCATTTCAAAATGGAGGGTGTTTTCTGAGATAAACAGGGAACAATTCCCTTGCAAGAAAGGGAAGAAAGGGTTCAAATTAAACCCAAACGCAACTCCCCTCCTTTGAAATTTTGTTTAATGTGGAGTTAAAAAATAATCCTGTTCAAACAGACCCCTCGTCAGCATGAAATAGTCATTGGTTTGGTTTTTTCCTTTCTTTTATAGTGATCAACGATAAAAGTTCCAAGGTTGCACCTTGGGCTGTAATTCTGGTCACAGCCCTTCTTTGTGTCAGCTCCTGCCCCTGCATATCAAGAGAGAATGGATCATCATAGAACCATGGAATGGTTGGGGTTGGAAGGGACCTCAAAGCCCATCCAGTTCCATCCCCCTGCCATGGGCAGGGACACCTCCCACTGGATCAGGGGGCTCAAAGCCCCATCCAACCTGGCCTTGAACACCTCCAGGGATGGGGCAGCCACCACATCTCTGGGCAACCTGGGCCAGGGCCTCCCCATCCTCATAGAGAGGAATTTTTCCCTAATCTGTCATCTAAATCTCCCCTCTTTCAGCTTAAAACCGTTCCCCTCATCCTATCCCTGCACTCCCTGATCAAGAGCCCCTCCCCAGCTTTCCTGTAGGCCCCCTTTCAGTACTGGAATGTACTTTTCTTGCCTTGAAAACTCATGCTCTGTCCAGATGAGACAGATACAGGCTGGGAAACTGAGGCAGATGAGTGTGTCTGAGCGCCAGCGAAGCTGGGAACGAGGCCCGGAGCGAGGGCGTGGGGTGTTAGTGAAACCTCAGCTGGGACGGTGGCTTCCAGCCCCGCGGAGCAGATCTGTCTGGGATCTGAGCTCCATAGGGTTCTTGGGGGCTTTTGAGGGTCCCAGCTCCTGGTAGCCAAAACAAACCCTGAGCTGCTTTTTAACTTGGGAGGAAAGAAAAGCTTATAGATGGAATTTGTGTGTAAGCCAGATGCTCCCAAACCAGCGAGCAAGGAAGAAGCAACTTAAATATTTGTTTTATTAAGCATCAGGAGCTGGGCTTGCATCGTCTTTCTGCTCTAGTGGAAGGAGATTCCTCTCACTGTAGCATTGCTCTGTCTTTCAAACCCTGGGGATTTTTTGGGGGGTGGGTTAATCTCTTGGTTTTGATGGGTTGGTGGTGTATTTGGGTTTTGGTCTTGTCTGAGCCGTAACTTTTTTCGCGGATTACATCGGATGTGAGATCACCACAGAGGCAAGAGATAAAAGGTGCTATACTGGTATTTGGGACCAATAAAATGGTAATGGGATTCCCATCTGGCTGTTACTTTTGATGGTCTCCTCTTTTGTGGACTTTTGGCTTTCTTCAGCTTTTAAAAACCAGACTGAATAAGAGGAGGGGGAGCTGAGGGCAGCCCTGGAGCCCCCCAGGGTTTACGGCCCCCTCAGCTCATGGAGCAAATCCTTTGTGCTGGGGCTGCCAGGAGCGGATTAGGAAGGGATGCCCTGTCTGGTTTCAGCTGGCTGTGCAGCGCTGGGCGCGAAGGCAGAAACATTTGATTATTGTTTTTCCATTTTTGGCTGACAAATAACTGCTGGAAAGGGTTTATTTTATTTTTTCTTTTTGCTGTGAACTCTGTGGGTTGCTGCGAGACAATTTTGTTGTGGGCAGCGCGTCTCCTACGTGCCCATTACGGAGTCGGAATGTGGCAATGGTAGCGGTGAAGCAAGAGCGGAAGGAGAAGGCACGGGAGAGGGTGTGAGCTTCCAGCTGAGATCCTCCCGGAGATGTGGAGGTGACGAAGCGAGGAGACGGGGTTAGGCTGTGCCGTGTTGGCACGGGATGCGACGGAGGAGGCTTTGCTCCGAGCGGGTGAGATGGTGAGCGATGGCAGAGGCACGAAGGGCGTAGAGAGGAGCGGGGTCAGGGAGAGGCAGGAGCAGACCTGGGGGCATTGCATCGAGCTTGGGAAGGCTGTTTTGGCGGCCCTGGAGGGGGCGAGGGATGGGTGAGAGCTGTTTGCCAGCGCTGTGGCTTCCCAGCCCTGCATCCCGGCCTCTCCATGAGAACCCATGTGCAAGTGAGGGCCCTTGCAAAAGGAGTTAAAAAGAAAGAGAAGTTCTCTTTATGCACTGATCGTCCTTCCCAGACCGTGCTGGGCTCCACTTCTGCCCCCACCTCTTCTTTTTGCTGTCCCATTTTTGTAAGATGAGTGAGTTATCAGGCCTGGGAAGCTGCAGGCACAGCTCCTCCACACGAGGCAGAGGCCTCTAACACCAGCGAGAAGGGCCCGGTGGCAGCAGATAACGGCGTATCAGCGGCAGGTTGTGCGAGAGATGCTCACCCACACCATGGTGGGGAGATGCACGGCCCTGTGTTGTTTCACATCAGCATTCTGGAGACCCCCTCATACCCTACAGCTGTCCTGACCCACATCCATGGGGCTACTACAGCCCGGGGGGAGTCCTAGAGGTGTGGGGTGAAATCAGGGGTCCCTATGAGGGCACCCCAGCCCTGTGAGGGGATCAGGCAACTTCAGCAAGTTGAAAACTGCTGTCTGGGAGCGCTGCACCTGCGTGGCCAGCCCTCCCTTTTGACCTGCACTTGTTCAAGTGTGACTTTCAATTGATCATAAAAATCCAGCGTGATTCACCATGCTTCTGCCCTTCAGCCTACCAGGCTCTGTCTCTCTCTGCTTTCACTTAGCGTGAGAGAGAGCAAATTGCCCTCTGGTTTATCCTCCTCATTCTTAATGGGGAGCCATTGCTTTCTGGGTCTGCTCCCTCCCATGCACTCCTTGGATTAGGTGGTTTAGCATCTTAATTTAATTTTCTCTCTTTTTATGTATTAAGAAAACCTCAACGCAACCTCCAAACGTCTGGGAAGGGAGGGAGGTGAAGCTCCCTGCTCCATCCCAGTGAAGACCCCGTGTGCGTGCGTGTGTGTGTGGCTCACAGACAGTGAAATTGCACCCTAGAGTTATAAAGCAATTGTCTAGCTCAGCAGCAGAATGAGCATGAAATGGTGCAGAAAGCAACTAAATAAAATTGGGTAAGGCAGATGCATGAAAATAATGACATCTCTATACCGTAGTCAGGCACACTTGCTCTTTCTTGCGCACGCAGATAAACTTTTATAACAGACTTTGCATTTATTTTCTCAAGAAACCTTTTGGAAATGGAGATTTATGTTGCTGTGGTTTGAGCCCCCACACCTTTCTCCCGTGTTTCTGGTGCCATCGTGCTGTGCATCACCACTCCCTTCCTCCCCCGTCGCTCTCCCAGTCCCTCTTTTCCTTTTTTTTTATTTTCAGGGCAGGATTTTTATGCTCAGTCAAACACCAAAATGATAACCTTTGTGACTTCATTTCCCTTTGGCAGTGCTGGGCTGGGGGAGCGCTGCGAGCAGGTGGCTCTCGGGGGTGACATCCCATGTGAACTGGGTGAAGAGATTCTTTCCTGACTTGCTCCTGCTTTGGGATTGTCTCTTTTTTCCCTCCCTGGGTGGTGGCAGCTTTAAGGATGGGACCGTGCAGGGTGTTGTGTGGAGCTTTAGGACATGAAAGCTGGGGTGGGAAAGTTGAGTCAGTGCAGTGGCTGTGTCCCTGCATCCCTCCTCGCTGGTGATGGCTGGTGGCAAAAGGGCCATTTGCTCCCACCTTCCAAATTTATGTGGCTGCACAGGTTAAAATGCCCCAAACTGGGGACCTGAAGAATTGACTTTAACTGTGATTCTTTCTCAAACACCTGTCCTGGTGCTTCCCTTGGGTTCTGTGTTGCAGTCCCTGCTCAGATGCTGCTCTGGAGCCTGTGGCCTCAGCAGAGGCACGTTCCTCCTGTCTGCTCCTGGGAAGCTGTTTTCCCAGCCTGGTCTGACATTTTGTTCTTCTTGCACTGGGATCCCTGCAAGGCTGGGAATAAGCTGCTAATCCTCCCACTCAGGGGGCTCTTTAGGTGACATTAAGGCTGTGTCCTCACCGCCCTCCTGCCTCTGAAGGCATCACCAGGCACTGCTCCACATGCTCGTGGTGTTGGGGATGCCCTTTCTCAATGGGGTGCTGCCTGCTGCATCCCAGCTGCAGTGGCTTATCCAGGGGATGGGGATTGGTTGGTAGCAGTCGGGATTCCCCAGCCCTGTGCCTCCTCAGTCTGCTGCTCCCCTGTTCAGAGGGCTCAGGGCTGAGTTGGTTGTGGATCCTTCTCTACAAGGAAAATTGAGTCCATCCTTTGCATTGCTGGGGTTGCTGTGCCGGTGCCTGGGGCTCACTGTGCAGTGCCTTTGCAGCAAAATCTGTATCTCTGATTTTCCTTTGCTGGGACAGCTCCCTGGGGTCCCAGATTAGCTGCTCCAGTGCTTTCCCTGCTGCCTCCCCATCACACGCAGACCAGCGTGGATCCCATGGGTGACTGGGAACTGTGTGTTGGCTGCACAGCCCCAAAGCGCAGTGTGGGACATGTGCATGTTCCTTTCCTCCATTCCTGCAAAACCCTGGCTCCTCTGGAGAGAGGCAGAGGAGGAGGCTTCCCTGCAGAGATTGCTCCAGCTCTGGGCAGATGGATACCAAAGCCTTTGCCAGCATTTTTTGCTGGTGTGGAGCCACAACACCGGAGAGCCGGGAAGAGCACGCATGGAAAAATCAGTGTGAAGGTATAAATCAGGCTGAGAGTGAAAGGTTAAAGAAATCCAGAGGAAGCAGAGTGATGTGCGTGATAGAAAGGAGTTTCCTGCACCTACACAGGCCACCCAGGCTCCCTTCCTGTCACAGTGTAGCCAAACTTTCTGCACCTCTAAGCAAATTGTGGTCTGCTGGATGGGCACGTGGTGAACAAGCCATGCCAGCCGCAGCATTAATACTTTGTGCTGTGCAGTATGGTCTCCCCAAGCCTCTGTGGAGATATTTATTGGATGCCCAGGCAGCTCCAGGGAGCATCAGTTCAGCACAGTGGTGGGACACAGGAGCAGAGCTTGGTAAGGGCAGGGTGTGATGACCCGTGCTGGAAGCTGTGCTACTGCCGTACAGCCCTCAATTCTCCATCCTCTCCACTGGCATCCTTGCTGGGCTGTTTTTCTGCAGGTGAGCTTTGCCTCTGGCTGCCTTGTGCCCCACATCAGGGACTGGATATCAGAGAGAGCTCTGGGAAGATTTAAGACTCCTGGGACAATTACCTGCAAGCCCCCATTTAAGCACTTAGGAAAGGCTTAGCTGTGATCCCTGCTGGAGATACATAACCTGGCCCCAGGCCAGCTGATACCTATTGTTTGCAAATGTCAGAGACTTCGTCTAAACAGCAGTTCAGAGCCAGGGCTTGCTGGGAGCAGGAATCTTAGATGTCCTGGAGGGGCTCTGCTAACCTGCTGCCGAGGTGGCTGATGCCGTGCAGGGTCTTGCTGCTGAGATATGGAGTAAGGCAGAATTAAACCCTGCCAGTTGGTTTGCCTACTGCTTATAGGGTTGAGGGATGCAGATATAGTTTTTTGGGGTTCTTGCCTGTGTTTCAAATTGTATTTTGGTAGCAGTACTGCCGTGCCCTGCAGCTCCAGGGCTTTGCTTTGGAGTTCTGGTGCTGCTCTGCCTCCAGGTTTCACCTCCTCTGGGAGGAAAAGAGCCAGCAGTTCCCTTATGACAAGTCGCCGCCTCTTTGTGCCTCACCTGTGGGGCAGGTTTAGGCTGTGGAAATCAGAGGCCATCGGTCACCGCAGGCTTTGTTTGGCTTGGGTGCTGGGTTTTCTCATCTTTGTTGTTTTTCCGCCTGTGCTGCTATCGCCGAGGGGTGATCGGCGCCGCTCCCCACAGGCACCCAGGCGCTGGGTGTTATGCCATGGGAGCTGAGGCTGGGCGGGCATGGAAAACCATGTCTGGCTTCTCCAGCAAGGTTTCACGGCCTCTAGGTGTGTGCAGGAAATGTTGCAGGGCAGGGATTTCTTGCAGCAAGCCCTGGGTGGCAGATAACAGCATGATTCCTGTCTAAAGCCCCCACCTACGCAAGTGGGGAGACTCCACCTTTCCCTCCGCATTCCCAAAACCCCGTGGCTCATGCGGGGCTGATCAAAGCATCCTCCCAGGTCTCTTTGGAGCAGTGGCATTTGCCCCTGGACACTGCCCTGCCTTACTTGAGGGGCAACCCACCCTGGCAGTGCTACCCCAGGAACGGCAACTGGCGTCGGGGGAGCCCAAAACCCCTTCTCAAAGACTCACAGAATGGTTGAGGTTGGAACGGACCTCTGAAGCTTGTCCAGTCCAACCTCTCTGCTAAGTAGGTTGCTCACCTCGAGCAGGTTGTGCAGCAATGTGTCCAAGTGTTTTTTTTAGTATCTCCAGAGAAGGAGGCTCCCTGGGCAGCCTGTGCCAGTGCTCCAATTCTGCTCTGAATCTACACTCTCAGGGATGCACAAGGAGACAAGCGCCAGGTACGGCCCAGGCGGCAGTGGCATGGAAAGCAAAGCTCTTGGCTCATCTTGGCTCATCTCTGAGAGCAGAGGGGTGCTCCCAGTCCTGCCCGAAATCTGGGAACGCCAAACCAGCCCTTTGGAGAGAGAAGAGCAGAGAAGTGCCTGTGCTGGGTTGGGGTCCTCACTGCCTACACTGTGTGGGAAGGGGGTGAGCATGGGGCTAGGGGTGTGTGCTGGGTGCGGGGAGGTGCCTGTGAGGCGGGAGCAGCCGGTCCTGCCAGTTCTCTCCGCCAGGACAGGTGCTGGGAGGTCCCCTGAGATGCATTCAAGGCTGGGCCAAGTGCTGATCCTTGGTCTCTCTCTGCCCCCTTTCCCTGGGTGGCCTTTTGCATGTCACCCAGTCTGAGCATCCCTTGGCTCCCAGCTGGGTGATGAGGTAACGCTCTTCTTTAGCTGGTCCTGATGGCTTGATTGCAAATCTCTGGGAGCAGAGACTGTGCTAGGGAAAGCATCCAGAGAGCCTGGCCCTGACTGGGAGTAAAAGCTTGCTTTGCATGCAAAGGGAAGGCGAAGCCAGCCTGCTCCCTAATTGAATGCATCTTTACGAATTAATAAGGTAGAAATGACTCTACTGAAAAAAACCCAACCCAGTGCATTGGTCTGTGCCTGTAATTGTCGGTGTGGAAATCATGGGCACATGAGGACTTGTAAGCGAATGATTACATCTGCAGCACTGTTTCAGAAGTGGAGGAAATGAGCCTCCAGTGCTGCCTGGTCCCACACCAGGGCTGGGGGTTGCAGGGGAGCCTTACCTGGCTGGTTCAGCTGGCACAGACCCCACGAGCACTGGTGGGATCAGCAGCTCAGCATTGATTTCATCGAACAGGTTGAAGATCACATCAGCTTAACTAAGGAGTGAGATTGACCCGCAGTGATCTGCTGACTTTGTTATTAAGACAGTGATGTGGCTGGGCTGGTGGAGAGGGAGCTTAGCGTTCCCATCTCTGCATGGTGGCACGGCTTGGTGCAGGACCAAATCTTTTCCAAATTTTCACTGTATCTTTTGCTGTGAAGAGGTAAAATCCTGAATTTACCTTGAAGGAGCATTAGGAGAAGGACTTTCCATCTCAGCTCTTGGCCCTGTCAGTAGCTGCAGAAGAGGAATGTTATAAGGAGCTATTCATCATTGCAATTAGTGTATTAAGAGTACACAGTGTGCTTGGGAACTGGAAGAGATGGAGCTTTGGGATGTTTTCAGCATTATAAATACTGTTTGGTTACATCATCCGGCTTTTAAAAAATGGTATCTGTAGTCCTGGTGAAAGAGGATTTGCAGACAACCTTGGAGAGGAGAGCTGGGTGTTTATTCCCAGCAGGGAGAGCAGCGCTGCTTCTGCTTGCTCTTGCATCTCCCTGGGGACCAACAACGAGAGAAATCTCTGGGCTCTGGTCTTAGTCAAAATCCCTGGGGGGAATTTGTGCCTGGGGGCCAGGTGTGGGCTGGAGATGGATGAAATTGGCTCCTCAGGGGCAGCCAAGTCATTATCACAGGAGGTGGGTTAGCCCACCCCTGCTCCTGCAATTGCTCCACATAACCTCATGCCACAAACCCCGAAATGCTGCTCTGAGGCTTGTTGTGCAGTTTTCTGTCCTGTGTGGGACCCTACATGTCTTGCAGGTTTGCCCACCTTGGTGGCACCCCATCCTGCTGCTGCACTGATGGAGCAGCTGGTGGCAGGTCCCATGGCAGGCTGGCACCTTTGCGTGTTATCGCAGCTGCGCACCGGGGCTAAAGTCCACGTTGGGAATATGCTCTGTGGACTTTTAACTGGAGTCCTCAGGAGACAAACCTTTAACTGTTTCATGGTGATTTCTGCTGGAAGACAATGAGAGAATTGGGAAGAAGAGATGAGAGAACTGGGCTGCCCACCTGGGGTCAGGTCCATGCAGCGGGGACTCTCTTGTGGCTGTGCAGGGAGGTGATGGGGACCATGCTGGCTGGTGTCGGGTTTGTCACGGCATCTGTCCACCCCTCATCTGGGTTTGCTGTCAAACCCTTCGCAATTGGCCCAGCTTTGCCATGCAGTTTGGACCACCCCAAGTCCAGCTCTGTGCGTGTAGAGGCTGCAGCAGGGTCACTGAACTACCTTCCTTGGGGCACATCTCAGCGTGCATCCCTGCCCTCCTCTCTTTGCTCTCTCTCCTGCTGTGGGGCCTGAAAAGATGAACCCAGAGCAGCGGGGAGGGGGTGGGCATTGCTCTCCAGCATCCATATCAATGGGCAGCTGCATCTGAAGGTTGAAAGGAGACTTGGCTGCTGCTTTTTTTTGCTGTCCCATATGGTTTTGCTTCTTGCTTCAGGCACCTTGAGTGCCTGGAGGGCTTTATTTCATAATCTTCAACCTTATTCCTCTTGTCCTTTCCCTTGCTTTTGTTTTGCATATCTTTTTTTTCTGCAAGTTGTGAGTCCTGTTTGCTCTGGGTGGGTCTGCAGCCCCGAGCAGGTCCCCAGTGCCAGCCCAGGGCTTGAACTGTGCCTGTGCAGGGGAAGAGTGGGGATTTCCCATGACTCCAACTAAACCAAACAGCCACCTTCTCTGCATCATGGGTCTATCGATCTGCCTGCAATGGGGATGGGACAGGACGTAGTCCCACAAAGGGCCAGGTATTTGCAAGGGGGAAATTTATGCAAGCAGAGGCAGTGCAGGATTTGTGTCTGTTGAGATCAGCTCAGCATCCCTGGAGGCACAGCTTTACTGGAGACTGAGAAAGCTCCCCATGTGCCATGAGCTGTGCCCTTGGTGGAAGTGATTCCTGGGTGAGAAATTCCCACTATGGAAGCCTTTATTACCAGGCTGAGCTAGGTTTGTTTTGTTTATCATCCATTTACTTGGCTTTGGAGATATGCCCAGATTTCTCCAATTTTGTGTGTGTGGATGTGTGATTTATTAGGATTCAGGCTTTTTTTTCTGGTTTAATTTCACTTCCTCAAACTGACAGGCCATTTGAACAAACTTCTTTTGGATGATTTCCTCTATAGTTTTAAAGGGACGCCTAAAAATAAAGAGAAAACATCGCAGCGTGGTTGACAATTAAAAAAAACCCACCTGATCTGCCTCTGTGACAAACCCCAGCCTTGATTTCAGTAATGGAGAGAGCTCAGAGGGTGAAAAAAACAACATGATTTCACTTTGGGGCACTTAGAGCTTTTGACAGTGCTTCAGGGATCACTGGCTTTACTTGTTTTGCTGTAGAGCTGATTGTGCTGTGATCCCGCGCACACTTAAGCGTGTTCTTAGCTTTCTGCATGCGAGTGGTCCATTAAAATAGCTGTGCGTGTCTAAAGCTTTGCCAGCTCCAAGCTTTGGTTTCCTCTCTTTACCTTGATCTGTTCTGCAGCAGCCAGGAAGAGAAAGGAAAAAAAAAAAAACCAAAACCATTTAAGAAACACTGGAAAATGTAATTGCAGCCTCCAGAGAATCGGGAGCAGGTAGGCGAGGGCAGAACACCTGTAGCTGCCTTGAGCTGGGTTTGCTGCTTTTGTTCTGCTGGGGTTTTTACAAGCTGGATTTTGCAATGGCAACGTGGCTTTCGAAATCGCTTCAGATGGGGTTTTGCCTGGGCGTTCTCCGGGGTTCGGCGCCGGGCGCGTTGCTGGCGGTGCCGCCCGCGGTGCTGGAGGTGGTGGGGAGCTCTGGTGGTGTCAGGGTGATGCTCGGGTGCTGCCTGGGTTCAGGCAGAGACCTGGAGAGCTGCTCTGTTCTCTGTGCTCATGGTGCCTGTCAGCAGGAAGATTGAGTTGAAGGAAAACTTCCTCTCCCCCTGTCCAAGCTATAAAAGCATGAGAAGAGAGAGAGAAAGATTTCCCCCAGGGATCATCAGTGATAAAAAGCCTCGCTTTTGAAAAGCAATGAGAGAAAAGAAGTGTGTCTAATCCTCCCAGAGAAGAAAGAGAGAACATCCCTCTGCTGGGAGCAGTGCAGGGCCGGAGGGTCTCCGGTGTGGATGCAGTGACCCAGTGCGCCTGCCTGGCCAGATCCTGCCTGGTGCTGGCTGATGCAGAGGAAGGGTCAGATCCCCTGTGCGGGAGAAGAAATGCTTTTAATTGCATGGGAACTGGGCAGATGGGCTTGGAGGAGCTCCTGGGAGCCAGCCTGCAGGGCTGGGGGCTGGCGGTGTTACAATGCAGGGTACAGGCAGCATCGTGGGGCTCATGGGGCTGGGGAGATGCTGCTGGCTCTGTTGCCGTCCCCACGTTGCTCAATCTTTGCAGAAGAGCCACGCTGGCACCCCTCAGAGGAGAGGCACAGATTTTCTTTCCCATTTTACCCTTGGCCCTGGGGCTGGAAAGGGGAGACGCAGCCTCGAGCGAGGAGTGGATGTTATCCCTGCAGTGGGTATCCGAGGGGCTACCACAACTCTTGAACCATTTTTCCTGGTGGTATGAACTGGCCTGGTTGGCTGTATCCACAGCCTTCTTCCCCTCTCCTGGTACAGCTATTTCCTTGGTGATGGTTTGCAGTGTCCAGACATGGTGCGAGAGCTGCTCCGTCACCCCATCAGCAATGGAGTGGTGGCAGCTCAGCTGCTGGTCCTGTGTTCACAAAATCTGAGCCGAGGCCACCCGGTTGTCTTTATTGCTGTTGTGGTTGATGATTTATTTTGAGCAGCATTCACCCTGTCTTGTGATTTGATTAAAAACCAAAGCAAACGTTTAGCAGCACAGCGTGGTGCTGTGAGCTGGAGGATCCCTTCCCTGAGCCCCTGTGGGATTCACAACCCATGCCCAAGCTGTGCAGACCAGGAACAGGCGGCAAGGCTGCTCTGGGGAGGATTTAGCAGAAAAATGTGCTGGAGATGGTAGGATAAAGGCAAATGACAGTGCCACAGTGGAATGACCTGTGTCGTGGGAAAGCAGCATGGCTGGGGATAGAGAGGTGGATGTTGGGGCAAGAGCCCTCTGCACGCTGTGTCCGACACACCTGGGCAACTGCTCTGCTCCTGGGGAACCATCAGTGCTGTTGAGGATCCTTTCCATTGACTGTAGAGATTCATCTGCTAATGAACAATTATCTGTGTGTCCTTGAACTGAATAATGGTAATCCACAGCTTGTAAAGCTCACATTATGCTGAAATTAATGAGTTTATGTTTAAAAAAGCAAAAGCAAAGCACCCCAAGCCCATGACTAGTTTACTTTACTTTGTAAAGTAAACCCCCTCAGGAAGAAATGGGTGATGGTGTGGTGACACACGGAGCTCTTGCCACAGTCCTGCTGCTGCTTTGATGGCTGGGAGGGGGAAATAAAGCGACATCAGGGCATGCTTGCTATCTGCACAGCCTGGTAGGCAGTGGTGTGGTCTGCATCCTGGGGACGCGTGCCGGGCTCCCCCAGCAGCCTCGCCTCGGGATGTGCTCGCTGGGCAGGGATTTTGCAGAGACCGTCAGCGGTTTGCTGTCGGAGAAATGTGCTGTGCTGGCTGGCGGCGAGCACAGAGCATCCTTTTGTGTGCTGGGAGCCTTTGAGGTATTAGACAGTGCCTGTCATGTCACAGTGTCACGTCTGCTCATCTTGGTAACAGCGGGAAACTGGGGCTGAGGTGTTTTGAAGATGATCTTAAGATGTTAAAGCCGGCAACTTCGGTGCTGGGAATTTATGCCCTGTCCTTTGCGGAGGGCAGAACCCACCACCCTCTGCTTATGTGCGTATAAGGAAGGGAGCAAGTGAATCATGAAACCCTCACAGAGAAAAGGGAGTAGGAAACTAGCTCAAGGCTCTTGTGAAAGAGAGAAGCTGGGTTGATACCTATAATTACAGCGGGTGTCAAGGAATGAAGTGCAAATTCCTCAGTGGGCATCTCACCGGGAGGGAAAGCAGTGTCTGCTGGCTGACCCGAAAGTGGCAGCTCCTCCCGGGTGAGGGGCCAAGCATGACCCCTCTGCTCCTGTCTCTCCTGTCAGTAATGAGCTGATGCAGATGGTAAGGCCACTCCTGTCCTATCCCCATCCTGTTGCTCCAGCCAGCATGAAGGAACTGGTCATGGTGAGCTGTGGGAACCTTACCCAATGGGGACGATGGATCTGCCCCAGGAAAAAGCTCCTGAGTAGCACATGGAGCTTGTTGGGTTGGCAATGGATTCCTGTGTACAGAGGTGGGGAGTGGCAGCAGTAGAGAGGTGAGAATGGATTTTGGGCGCTTGCTTTGGGAATTGCAGGCAAGCAAAGGCAGAAGCAAGATGTGGAAGCAGCATCCGTGATGGTGAGGTGGTGATGGTTACATGGCCTGGGGAGGAGAGACCCTGTTCTTACAGGGATTGGAGGAGGCACCTAGAGACCTGTCCTGCTGGGGTGCCTGCAGCAGAGTCTCTGTGTCACCATGGGCGCCTTGTTCCCCTAAAGTGCTTGTGTTACCCCCCTAGGGTGCCTCTGAAGGGAAGGGAAACTGAGGCAAGGGGATAATGTGTATTTTGCCCGAGTGCTGAGCACATGCGTGGTGGCTCCAGGCTCTTGCACCGTTCCCTTCTTTTCCAGCCACTCCTACCTGCAAACCCTGGGCTGGTGCCAGGATTGTGCAGTGAGCAGTGGGGACCTTTTGGCTGTCTCCCACTGCAGAAACCCCAACTCGGTCCCCGCGACTGCGAGTGCCTTCCCAGCGAATATCAAAGGTGCTGAGCAGACAGAAAAACAAAAAGAAAGAAAGAAACTAAAAAAACCCAACCCCATAATATGAGGAAGAAATGCTGGTGTGTCCTGGGTGGATTAGTCGAGACTCCTCACCGGATTCCTCCGAAGGGAGGTGCTCGTGCTGGAAGCCGGCCACCAGCCGGGCCTGCTGCATTTTTGCTGGATTCTCTTACCGTTTGGGGACTGAACTTTTGTCTGAAAAATATGTATTTTTAACTTGGTTGTGTCTGAAGCTTGTCTCTGTTTTGGGCTGCTCAGCTTTCTCCTGGCCCTGGCATGTACTGAGGTGGATGCGTGCAGTGAGGTGAGAGCCAAATCCTCCATCCCAGTTTGGGAAGAGGAAGTGAGAGAAGGAAAGGTTTGTTCTGACGCAAAAAAAATAATTTCAGAGGTTGCCTCCTTCTTTGGCCCCATTACCTGACATAGAAAGCATAAGCATGGAGCAGTGGCACTGGTATGTCTGAGGACGAGCAACAGTGATGGTGATGTCGGTGAGAAAATCTGGTGTAAAGACAGTGAGGGAGAAATAAAAGTGGATAAAAATCTCAGAAAGGCTTGTAGCCCCCAACACGCAGGACCAGGGGGCCCAGATAAGCGATTGCCTTGGAAACAGCCGTTGGGGTGTGTGATATTTCTGTCTCCAGGTGCTTGTTTTTCTCCCAGCTGCGGAGCTGTGGCACCGCTGGCCTCTGCGTGCTGGCTGCGTGTCAGCCAGCATGGAGCTCAGCTCTGGAGCCCAGGCTGCTCCTGCTCCTGGTAGAGCGATACCAGGGCTGCTGAGGATTGCACAGAGCCCACCAGCTCCTCGGGGCAGAGATGAGGTGCGCCGGGTCCTTTGTTTGTTGTAGGGTTGCTGGACACAGCGTGGCTCTGCGGGGCTTCTAGCTCGCTTCCCCCGCTCAGGGATGGAGCTTGCCGAAGTCAGCAGGACAATCCGGACTATGTTTTCATAATTAAAACAAATAAAACAAACCCATATGCAGCATTATTTACAATACACACTCGAGCTGAATATTGTTTCCTCACCGAGTTTTTCCCTTTGTCGCTCACACACAAGTTTGTTGTTGTTGGCTGCTCTGGAGACTGCGGTCTCGTGTGCCGGGCTGCTGCCGGCCCGCAGTGGGCTGCCTGGAGAGCTGGTGTGGGATGGCCAGGACTGAGCTCTACACACCACACTAGTGCGGGTTTTACTGTGTTCCATGTTCCTGGAAAGCTGGTTGAGAGGGGCGGCTGTGTGGAGTGGTGAGTGAGGTGTTTTTGCAAAGTGAAGTGATGCTGCTGCCCATGGGATGTGCCACCGGCATGGCAGGGATCTGTCTGAGGTGAAATAAGATGCTGGGGTGTCCTGCAGAGAGCTGACAGGGCATGACAAGTGATTTTCCAGCAGAGTCCAGCATCACTTGCAGGTTGTTGCCTGCAGCATCCGTCCCTGAGGGCTTCACTGTGGTCCAGCAGCATCACTCTTGCATGGGGCCTGAGAAGTGCTGCAGTGTCTGGCAGGATGGGCAAGAGTTGTGGTTTCTGGGGGGGAGCAGCTCTGGCTCCTGGCTCCCACCCACTGCTTTGCCTGAGGTTTGCTGGCTTTGAATCCAGAAAACATTGCCCTAAGGTTGGAGAAGTGAGATCTGGCCTAGGGTGCAGCATTGGTAACAGGGATGCAGCTGCAGCAGTCTGGTGATGTGGTGACTGGGAAGAGTTGGAGTCGTCTTAGGTCGTGCTGACTGCTCCTCCAGAGAGGGACATCACTTACTGGAGAGGGGGAGATGGCCACGGGTCTGTGCACACTGGGAGAGGGCATGGATATCTGTGATCTCCATGTTGGCAGGTTTTCACCCTGCTGCTTTCTTGTGGGCACTAGCGTGGTTGGGGACGCTGTGGAGAGAGACATGTGCTGGGTGTGGGATCATAGAATGGTTTGGATTGAAAGGAACCCCAAAGCCCATCCAGTTCCAACTCCCCTGTCATGGGCAGGGGCACCTCCCACTAGACCAGGTAGTTCAAGACCCCATCCAACCTGGCTGTGAACACCTCCAGGGATGGGGCAGCCATAGCTTCCCTGGGCAACCTGTGCCAGTGCTTCATCACCCTCATCATGAAGAATTTCTTCCTAACGTCTAATGTGGATCTTCTCCCTTCCAATTTAAAGCCATGGTGCAGGGGGAAGGTGCTCTCCCTCCCTCGTGCCGAGGCAGACGCATTCGTATGGGAAGCATATGGCAGGTAATCCAGTGCCAGATGGGTATTTGCTTCCATTTCCCTGGCCCCTGGTGGGCCTGTGCAACCCAGCAGCACTCAGCGGGGTGGCTGGACCCCCGTGGGGGACAGATGAAGCCTTTCCTGATAGCGCAGTGCAGAAGGGCCAGGCAGGGTGCTGGTGGCACAGCTTGCTGGCTTTGTGCAGCTGCGCAGAAACGCCCTGCCGAGCGCGGGCAGCGGCGCTCAGGCACCAGTGCAGCGAGCTGGGCAAGTGCTCTGCACCCACAGAGCCAGCTGAGCACACCTGCCCCTGCCTAGCAGGGTATGGCTTAAAGCTGGGCTTTAGCCAATGTCTTAATGGCAATTAATTAACTCCAGGCCACTTTACAAATATTAACTAACTGTTTTGCTGTGAGCAAGGTCTGTACCATTACCCCACCTTATAGACTGAGGCACTGAGCTGTGGAGGAGCCGTGCACCCGCAGTCCAGGTGCATTAGCATCAGGGCTGTGACTAAAGCCAGGGGCTAATTCTGCTCCTGTTGACGTGGTGAACAGTAACCCAGCGTTTCAGGCATGACACGGTCAGATCCCAATGCAGGCTCCTGTCTGCCTCTCTGGGGAGGGAAACCGCACCCCATGGACTTACTAGCCTGAGCATCTCTGCCTGCTCCATCCCTGTGAGCGTTTTAGGGGAGGCAGCTGTAGCCGTGATGCTCTCGGAAACCACCGCCCACGCAGGCAATCTTGTGTCTGTTGACTTTTTGCTGTGGTCCCCAGAAGCAGCAGTGTCTGAGCAGCATCTGTGGAGTGCGCAGCGTGGTGGAGGTTTTGCAAGGGGCCCTCCAAGGGCTGGGGCTCCTAGCTGGGCACGAGTAGGTGGGCAGCAGAGTTGGTGCAGGTACAGCTATTTTTAAATCCCTCTAGACAGAATGGTTTGGCCCTCGTTTTCTTACTGTTTGTTTATTTACTTGTTTTGGAAGCCTGGTAAGTTTGTAGAAATGCTGGGAATGGCAACTTATTTTGCTGGCTCTTCGAGGAGGGAAAGGATTAAATCTCAGAGGCCCATTGTGCGAGCTGAGCTAATTTTAGGCCTCTGATCTTAAAATAGAAGAAAGGAAAGGAAAAAAATAATAATTAGGCGTTTTCCCCTGGGCTGAGGGCAAACAAGCTGCCGGCGTCAGCTGACCACCTGCGAGGTGGCCCCAAGGAAGAGATGCGGATGCCGCTGGCCAAAGTCAACACAGGAGGTGGCTGAGCTGTTCCTGGCTGGCAGTGGCTGGTGCTGGGGAAGGGCATGGTGGAGAGCGATGAGGGGATGAGGTGAGGGGCTCAGCCGTGCTGGATGCATGCTGGGAACCAGTAGGGACCTGTGGTGGTGCTGAGTGAGCAGCTGGTTGCAGCAGCCCACCCTGACGGCTCGTGGATGCTGTTCCTGGCCAGGCCAGGTGGGTCTCGTGTCCTCAGACCCCCACAGCCGTGACACCATGCACAGGAGGTGACCCAAGCTCTGTTTTGACATCCTTCCCCTCTGGTGTTAAAAAGGCAGAGAAGAAGTGTCCCTGTGATGATCCAGCCCCGCGGAGGCTGGATCCCATTTCGTGTTGGGACTAGTCATCCTGCTAGCAAATATTCTGGCTATATTAAAATGCTTGGGATTTTCTAGCGAATTGAAGCTCTCCGAGCAGTGCCAAGAACAATTCAGCAGCCTCCAAAACCAGCTTTCCCTCAGGATTATTTGTTCCTCTTGCCAGAAGGATTGATGAGAACTGGGAGATGCAGGTGACGCAGCCCAGCGTGACCTGACAGTCTCGTTCCAGGTGGGCTGGTCGCTTGTTGCTGCTGCTGAGCGGGAACCGTGCTGTGGGGTCCCTGCTCTCTGTGCAGCTTTGTGAGGAAGCTCAGTGGAGGATGACAACTTGCAGGGCATCTCGAAAACATCCTGTGAGCTTGTCAGCGCTTTGTAATCTCCTTTCTCCCTTCTGTCCAGGAAACCTCTAGCAAAGGTGTTGACAAACTTGGGGGATGCTGCGGCCGAGCCAGTGTGCGAGGTCATGATGAGCAGGAGCAGCATGTGGCCGCCTCGGTGCCCCTGAACACCCACCAAACCCTTCTGTCAGAGCCTCTCCTCACCTGCAGGAGCTTGACTGGCTCAGAGGGGCTGGAAACCTGCTCATAAGGACATAGCAGGAATAATCCTGGTTGTTACCTTAATAACAAAACCAACGAAAACCACGAACTGCCTTTTAAGCTGCCAGAAGAAGCAAAAATGCAAGGCATGTGTTCAGGGAGAGCTTCAATCTCTGGGTGTTTTTGGAGGAAAAAAAATATACACAGGGCTGTTTTCTTTTGCCTAAAACCTCTTTTGTGGTCCCCCTCCCCCTTTTGGATAGCTCTCTAACTTTCAACAGCTCACGCAGTAGGTGGATGTTTGTGCTTGGAGATGTTTTTCCATATGCTTCCCATAGCTCTGCTCACAGGTTTTTGTGCATGGGATGGAGGAGAGAGGTAGGCTGCTTTAATATCATATGATAATATGAAATTAGCTCCACTTTATATAAATTGAAGACACCCAAGTGCTCTTAGGCCTGGGTAGGGCGTGCTGGGGCTTTCTGCCCTCCTTCCCCTTTGCCCAAGGTGGGAGGCAAAGACCTCGGGGCTCTGTGGGAGGAGGAACGCACATCTCTGTGCTTACACGGCTATTTTCTCCTGTAATCCTTTGCCTGCAGAGGGTGAATTCCAACTCGTGGTGGGAATTTAGGTCAAAGGTGCTTTTAGTTCAGAGGAATATGATCAAATGGGGGATTTCTGTGTTTGCTTGTGTTTTGGTTTTTTTTAGAGGGACTTACATAGGCAGGGCTGCAAGAGAAGCTTGGCAGATAAACTGTCCTTAAAACAGGACAGTGCTGCCTTTGCCCACGGCAGAGCTGGGATTTCGGCTGGAAGGGTCAGAGTTGGTCTTCAGCCAGGGATGTGTTTCTGGCCGTGCTTGGAGTGAAGAGGTGTGGGTGTAGCTGGCATAGCCCACAGCATTCCCTGTGAGTTCACTCTGAGGGGGATCTGGCTCAAGGACTTCCCTTTGCAGGGTTTGGAGGGATTAAAATCTTATCCCTTGGGAAAAGAGACAGCGTCCCACTGGTTGTGAGCTGGGAGGTTTCCACTAATGTCCCTGTGGTCCTATGGAATGGAGAGGTTTGCTTCTGTTCTGCCATTGCCTCAGCTCCTCTGGGAGCTGGTGTGATGCTCCCCCGTGCAGAGTCACCCACACCCTGGGTGGGATCCTGTGGGAGTTTCCTCTGGTCCTGCTTGTGCTGTGGTTGTTCTTCAGGTCGGGGTGGGTTTGCCAGAATGCTGAGCCCTTTGCAGGATGCGTAGACCAGCCTAAAGACACCTGTTCCTGGAGTAGGAGGCAGCACCTGAGAAGTGGAGGGATGGATGGATGGATGTGTGATTTGAAAATGAGTTGCTCTGTGCTTCCATGTGCCTCTCCCAGCAGGGCCTGTTTCATGACACCCCCTTGCTTTTGCACTGATCCAATGAACCAGCCATTACTGTAATTTGCAGCCAGCACGGGCTTCTGCAGCTGCTCTGCCACCGCACTTGAGGCAGCATCGCACTGGCTGCGCTCTCGCCTGGCAGGAACAGCAGCCAGTGGAGAGGAGGTGCAGGGAAATCCGGCCTTCCGCTAGCGGCAGGCGTGAGGAGCGGGGAGGAGGACAGTAATTAGGTTTGTGGTTAAGCGCCTCATCCGCTGGGACCTCTTCGCTGAGAAGAGATCACTGTACTTGTGCCAAAAATCAGCTGCCACCATGCCGGGGCGTTAATCTGCTCTGCACCATCTCTGCAGGATGGGAGCATCCCTGCAGCTGTGGTCCTCCCTGCAACTTGCAGGGGATTCCTCAGAATGTGCCAGGGGTGCACCAACTCTGCCATCCCTTTGAAAGCATCGGAGCTGAGCTGACTGAGCAGAGAGGAAAATGTCTCTCTTGCTGCTCAGCCCTCCGGGCTGGCTAATAATAACCTTCCCCTGGGCTGCTGGGAGTGTTCATTCATGAATGTTTGCAAAGTGCCTTCAGGTCTCGGAGGCAGGCGCTGCGTGCGTGGGCTCCCTCCCCAGGAACCCAACCATCGCCTGCTCCCCCCGCTGCCCATGGGGACGATCCCCACCGAGCTTTGGGGGCTGATCCTGGTGGGGCTGCAGCAGCCGTGGGGCTGAACCTGCCTGCTGCAACTGGATCCCATTGCCAACCTGCCCAAACCATGCATAGATATCAGTTGTGGATGAAAATAGGGGAAGAAGGGGCAGGTGCGTGGCAGGTTCTTGCTGTAAATAGCCTAAAAATGTAGCATTTATGAAGAAAATCATTAGCTGTCTTAGCCAGGCTGCTGCAGCCTCTTAAAAACTGTTTGTTTTCATCTCTGACGTTAATGCAAGATCTAAAATAAGAGCTGCAATTTCCAGACAGTTTTGCTATTAGTGATAGGCAGGAGTTAACCATTCAAGCTTAAATTAATTGTGCTGTGGTGTGTTGTTTTTTTTTTTATTGATGCATAATGTATGATGAGAAAAAGTGAAAAAATAATTAAAGTCTGAAGAGCGCTGCATGGATTCATTCATTATGAAATCTGGGTCAGCAGCCGGAGAAGGAAAACAAGGAGGGGGGGCTGCTGGAGTGGAAAAACAGGACTTCAGAAGCGCTGCAGGCGTCGGAGGAATTCACGAAAGGCCCTTTTCAGGCAGCCTGGGAAATCCAAAGTTGCGTCGTGGCTGCCCCCCAAGGAGAGCGTGTCTTGCGGGGACACGGTGGGGTGAGCAGGGCTCCGCACCTCGTTTCCAAGGGGATTCCCTCTCCCATCTCTGCTCCTGGCTTCTCTTTCAGATGCAGGGATGGGGGCAGGCGCTGCCATGCTGAGCCAGCAGATCTGTGCAGAGGTGACCGAGAGGAGAGCCCAGAGAGGCGGAAGGGGTTTGGTGGGTGCTTGCAAAGCTGGGGCTCGATAGCAGCGTGTTTCCAAAAAGGATCCCAGTGCCATGAGCATCCCCGTGCTGCCAGCATCCTCATGTTGGGAGCTTTCTGCTCCTGGTGCATTGAGTGCCTGGCAGGAGAGCTCAGTGCAGGGTTCTTTCTGGCAGAAATGGGTCTTTGGCCGTGCCTGGCTCCGTGCCCGCTTTACTCCCTGAACCGTGCCGATGGTACCCTGTGGGCTGGCCCTGCCCGCACCAGCCAGCTGGGCATGCACCCAGAAAACCCCTTTTTTGTGTAACCGTGTGCAAGTCTCCAAGCAGTAAAGTTTGGAGAGCTGCAGTGCTGGGTTTGCAAACAGTAGCAGGGATGGGAGCTTGGATTCCGTGGAGGTGACAGGGAGGCATGGGCTCCACTCGCCAGGGGGGCTGTCACCCGCCCTCTGCTGCAGCCATGGGCAAGTCGCTCCATTTTCGGTCCTTGTCTAGGACACAGCTAATTGAATTGCAGAGAGTGTGGTTGCAACTTGGATTGTTCCCTGTTGGCAGGAGGCACAGAGGTTTCAAACTGTGCTTTTGTCCTGATTTAGGAGGAAAATACAGTACTTTCGGAATTTAATCACAAAATGGCAATTCCGCTCCTTCCTCTTATTCTGTCCACAGGAAATATGCTCCAAATTGATCAGACTTCACAGTCAGCATTCATTCTTGGGAAATACTTCTATCATAGGAGCATTCATCCTTGAGAAATAATTTTCTAACCCAGTCAGATTAAGTGCTCTTCAGAGCAGGGACTCTCTATGCCAGTCCCCAGCAGAACAGAGGTTTGGTCCCAGTGGGAGCTTTTGGGCTTTCCCATCAAGCAAATATTTATTCTAGCAGTGATAGGAGAACCTTCCTCTTATTTTATCCCACTAAACAACCACACAAGCATAGAGGTGTGCACCACAAACCCAGGTTTGTGCACGCATGCAGCTGCTCCTGGGGAAGCCCTCTGGTCCTGCTCATTCCTGGGCACACATGTATGTTTTTATCTTTCTCTGAAGATACATTTCCTGCTCTCTCCCAGATCTACTTATATTGTGTGGAAACCATAAGTAAATTGATGTTGAATTCAGATGCTTGTGTTGTAGCAGCAAGGATGATATAATCTTGCACGCAGCAGACATGGCAGAATGGGATGGGTTTAAGGGTGCATACGGATCTGCTTTTCCCTCCTTTTGAACTTCCTGGGGCAGATCCAGCTTCGTGTGAGGGCTGTAGGGATTGTGTGACTGAGAGAATCTGTCCCCGCAGAGAAGAGCTTGGAGCTGGGGTCTGGAGCAGCGGGGCTGCCTGTGGCACACGTTGGTGTGGCTGAGGATGTGCTGTGCCAGGGGTTGCCACCCTGTTTGCCTTTGTGGTCCTCCTTCTCCAGGTAGCGGCATCGCTGGCCGCTGGCCTTTCTCTTGATGTATCTGGTTTCCCTCACATTCCCTTCCTGCAAAAGCTGACCTGATTTATTTCAAGGCTACGCAAAAGGGATGCTTTGGGGCGGGGAGTGCTGGGGAGAAACGGTTAAACCGGAGATGCTGGGATGTTTTCCCACACGGTGAATGGTGGGGGAACACAGAACATGTATTGAACTGGAGGGAAGTAATAATGCTTCTAATTTTCCTGTGTGATTTAATAAAAATGTAAATTGACTTCGGGTGGATGACTCACTATGGAGGGTGGTGTCGATCAAGATTAATTGGTGGCTGTGTAAAACCAGTTGGGTTTTGTTCCTTGCCCTCCAAGGCAACTGAAATGGCTCTGTGGTGATGGTGAGGTGGTGGCCCAGCCCTGGGGCTGCCAAATACTCCTGTCAGATACCCACGGAGCTCCTCAGCCTGTTTGGCCCCAACATTTTGGGGCAGAGCACAGGGGGTGTTGGGCAGGCAATGCCTTGTGGCCTTGTCCAGTGTCAGTGGATCTCTCCCACTGGGATATGAAACTTCAAGAGCTGGTCCCAGTGCTGGCCTGGAGGCAAGTATCTGCCCAGGACTTGCTGCCACAGGAGCATGGGGAAGGATTTGGCCCCATAGCAAGACAGTCTTCATCCTCCCACTGCTGCTGGGGTGAGTGAAAGCGTGCCAGGATGCTGCACTCTGACCCGGGTTCAGCTCTGGACACTAATGGATTACAAATAACAATAATAAATTACAGGAGATGGGATAATCTACCTACTGTAATGTTGTATTACCATGGCTGTTAGTTATATATTAATGTATAATTGTATTACATTAGCTACATATGCATAAACCTCATGCTTCAGGGCCTCAGCCAGCCTTTAACTCTCTATGGTTCACAAAGCAACTTCAGCCAGGGCTGTTAAACCAGTGCATCACCACCAGCATCAGTGGTACCCTCTGTCAAGGCTTCTCCCATGTTTTTGCAGCCTGGTGTTGCTGACAAAACAAAATGAAAGCATCACTGCTGCCTCGTGCCGTGCTGCTGAGCCCTCCTGAGGGTACCTACATCCCCATCTCGCTGAGCCTCGGATGGAGAGATATGCAGTTATAGAGCAGGAGGAGGGATGCAAAGCGTACTGGGTGTAAGGGATCTGCACGTTTTGCAATGGCAGGTCAGGAAAAAAGAGAAAATGCAGCCCCCTTTCATCCCTGGATCCATTCAGCTTCACACCTGAGTGGTGTGAGGGAGGGCTGCGGCGTGCGGTGCTTTGATTGCTCCCCAGCAGATACTTGGCGTGACCAAGACCCAGTTCTGTCGAAAGTAATGAAGTGCGAGCCCTTCCCTTCAGTTATTTTTAATGTGCTGAACCCTGTGATGGTTCTGCTCCGGCTCTGGTAAATCCAAGCAAGCTTCCTTTTGTCTGCAGAGCCTCCCCCCACGGTGCTGGGTTGCTCCTCTCGGGGTAAATTACTTGTTACGCTGTTGAGGTTGGATGGACTTGGCTGCGTTTGTTTTTTGAGCTCTCTCCAGTCTGATTAGCGTCGATGCAGATGCTTTTCCTCCATGCTGTGATTGGGATTGAAGGTCTGGGAATCTGGATTGGTGCCTGTGCCAGGGCTGATGCACAGAGCAGCTGGGGACAAGGGGCTTTGCCCCTCCGAGAGGAGCTTCAAGCCGAGGAGGATGGTCTGGGGGCTCTGTTCTTGCCCTGCCAAGGGACAGCTTGGCTTTTAACAGCTCCAACCATGCTCCTTCTACTTTTCCTGGGGACATTGATGTACTTTTCACTGGTCCCATCCTCTGCCTGTGGGCTACCAGCCTGTGGAATGGGCAGGGTGGCATCAGGAGGCATGGGAGATGGGAATTCCTGTCCCATCACAGCCCTCCTTGCCATCTTGCCTTCTATTTTTGATCCCTCTTCTCCTGAGAGCGCAAGAAGCAGAGGCAGGAAACGCAGCCTGCTGCCAGATGGCTAGAAATGTAGCATCTGTAATACTTTATCAGAAGAAATTACAGCTGAATCGCTCTCCCTGATTAAACAGCCTGTCCAGATCCTCTGCAAGCCAGCTGGACAGTCTCACCCTCTCGCAGCTCGCAGGGAAGCGATAGGAGCTGGGGACAACAGGACTGAGGGTGGCAGAGGGATGCTTGGATGGGGAAGGGGTTGGACTGGTCCCTCCTGCACTGGATTGTGCATCCCTTGGGCATGCTGTCACCTCCCTGTGCACGCCCTGCGTGGTGCCAACTCCTGCACTTTGCTTTCCCATGGATATCCATGGGGTATGGAGGTGTGCATCCTCCCTTGGAGAGCAAGGGAGAAGGGGGAGCGGAGGAGTTGGTGTTTCCCCTCTCTTGTTGGTTTTCCAGATCTTCTTCCCCTTTGAAAAACTAACACAGTGATGCCTGTCTGCCCCACGGGCTGATGACATTTTGCTTTGGAAAGTTGTTGCTGTGAAAAGGCAGAGTGTGAGGGATACAGCAGACACCCGTGGCTGGGTGTAGCATCACCCCTGACCCGTGACCAAGGACGCTGTAAAAGTGCCTGCAAAAAGGAGATGGGCAGCAATGTTTGGCAAGAAGGGAAGGTGAGGCAGGGTGGTGGGCTACCTCTAAGACCTGAAAGGTCATCTGAAAAGCTACCAAGAGGCAAATCCAGAGTTTAAGCCTCTGAACAACCTGTCCTCTGGCTCACCCTGCCCTCGTGCTTGTACTGAGTGCGGTGGCCAAAGCACGGTGCTACCGGTTACAATGGACTTGGCGTAGGGACGGCTTTTCTATGAGTTCACTCTGTCTGGCTGGTGAAATGCAGGCGTGGACTAATGCCACTAATTTCCACTAATGCTGGTGGAAAAAGCTCCTGTTGGCATGAACAGGGAACCAGCTCCCCAGGCTGCTGCGTGCTGGGAGACGAGCAGCCAGTGGGGTGGGGAAAGGGGGACACGCTGCCTTGCAGAGGAATTTGCATCCAGGCATATGAAGCTGTTTTCTTCCTTGATTTTCTGCCCCGGTACTTGAAGCAGCAACCAGATTTTTTCCTATATGGAAACCAGAAGGAATCTGTGCTCTTAAATGCATGGAATTAGCTGTAGGAGGTTTGTGTATGAAACACTTTAAATAGCGGAAGAAAGGTGTTGAGTGTCTGGGTGTGAGAGGGGGAGATCTGGCATCAGAATGTGGCCTGACATGGGGTGCTTTTGGCCAGTGCTTGACCTGTGCCACATCCCTGTGCCTTCTGTTGAACCTGTGGGTTCCCAGCCAGCTAGTGCTGGCACCCACCATGGGCATACTTAGCCCTGGTCATCCCTCTGCCCACGGTAGGGAAGAAATGCTTGAGAAAGGCACCAAAAAAAGCACATTTTGCACTCAAATCCAGTGGGGTTTAGCCAAAAGGATGCAGGCAGAGCGGTGACTTGAGTGAGTATTGGGGTGTCCCAGTCTCCTGGGTACAGCTCCCAGGTCTCAGGATGGGTTGCAGCCATGGGTCCTGCATGGAGGAGGATGGAGAAGCAGCTTCTCTGCATGGTGAAGCCTTTCTCCCACATCACCCTCACGGGGCCCTGGGCCAGAAGAAGGAAACTGTACACCTGGAGAAACATTATCCCTTTCCTTGCCCGTAAATATTTCACAGGCAGATTAAAAATTTAAGCCAAAATGAGCTCTGCCATCAGAAGAAACCGGCTCGGTTTCAAGTTCTGTTTAAGTATTTTTCTTTATAATGTAGCTGTGTCAATTAGAAAATGACATTGCTATTTAAAATGCTGTTCCGTAGCCCTCTTTAATTAAGGCAGCGATATAATACCAATCTGCTCTCATTAATGAATTTTTAACAATCAAAATGAGAGCTGAATGACGCACAGTTGGATTTTCAGCACGGGTGTTTTCTCCTGGTGCCTCTGACAGTGGAGTTAAAGGAGCAGTGGCTGGCGTGGGAGGGAGGCTGCTCTTCCTCACGTTGAGTGGTTGGAAAAGCATCTTAGATGTCGTGTGGTGGGAATGGAGGGGCTTCAGCCCTCCACCAGCATCAGAGAGCCATCCCAGAGGGAAATGGTCCTTCTGAGGCTGATGGGTGACTTTGTGTGGGAGTGCTGTGATAAAGCAAAGACTGGCAAAGTCTTGCAGGAGCCTGAGCTTGGTCACAGTTTACTCTTTGTCCCTCCTAACTGGACAGTCCCGAGCAGGAATGTAGTTGAAATGGGGGATGTGAATGTCGTTCTGAGCTCAGGAGGCACTTCAAGGATTTCATCCTGGCTGGTGCAGCATGTCCTCACTACTTGGACTTCCCTGGCATCCTTGGACCATCCCCTGGCCCAGTTTTCCCCGGAGATCCTGCAATGCTACAGTTTTGCTGTGGCAGCAAAGTGTGCGATGCAGTGCCAGGATAGGCAGCTTTCTGACCCAAAATAAATACCTAATTGCAGCCCTCCTTCCCATGAAAGATTTCTTTTTTTTTGTTTTGACAAGGCAGGGCAGATTAAAAGATGCTCCCATACCCTGGCTCGTGCTAATTGTCTCCCATTGTTTGAGCAGGAAGCCTTTTTTCCGTGGCGGTTATTATCTGTCATTGCTGGAGGATCTCTCTCTCCCCTCTGGTTCTTCCTTCAAGGAGGCAAAACAAAAACAGGAATTTCTTTGAATAATAAAAAAATTAGCCAGGCGTGAAAAGCTTAAGTGTAATCATTTCCGTGGCCTGTTTTGATTTGAGTTGATATGATTTGTTTGCTCTCTTATCCTTCCTCCTGCTTTCCTCTCTGGCATCCACCCTTTACTCTGTGCTTTCCCTGGCAAACTGATTTGGTATTATGGGAGAAGCCTGTGCATCGTGCAGCATCCCTGCTGTACCTGCTGTTGGAGCAGGATGGATCCAGGCTGGAGAGCAGCTTCTGTCCCATGATTTCCCAGTTAGAAGGGGGAAGATTTAGATTAGAGGTTAGGAAGAAATTCTTCATGATGAGGGTGATGAGGCCCTGACACAGGTTGCCCAGGGAAGTGGTGGCTGCCCCATCCCTGGAGGTGTTCAAGGCCAGGTTGGATGGGGCTTTGGGCCCCCTGCTCCAGTGGGAGGTGTCCCTGTCCATGGCAGGGGTTTGGCGCTGGATGGGCTTTAACGTCCCTTCCAACCCAAACCGTTCTGTGATTCTATGATTCAGTGTGGTGGCTGAGCAGCTTCAGCCCTGGCTGGGCTGGGGTGTAGATGCTGCAAGTCCTTTCCTTCTCCCAGTGTTCCCGTGCTCACCAGGGCTTCGATGATGCTTCTGGGTGATGCACAGCTTTGGACCCAGATGAGCCACAGGTGTGGCAAAGTTGGCTTTATGATTGTGCTAAAAGTTTGGCTTTGACATAGTTTTGTGTTGAGCTGAAGTGACCATCCCAGAGGGGCTGGGGATCCCCCTTTTCCTGTTGCCTGTGAGAGGACTGGGCGAGTGGGTTGAGGTTTCATGACTGGGTTTTTGTTGCCATAGGGAAGAAAATCGAAGCCTGGAAACCATCTTGTGGGTGAAGGGAGGAAGTGTTAATGTCTAGGAAAACAGAGAGAAAATAGCAGTGGCAGCAGCATGATGGTGTCCAGGCTCAGGCCGTGCAAATCCTCCAAGCAGATGGAGAAGGCTGACGGGGTCATATTGGCCCTTCCTGACATACGTGTTCCCCGGTACCATTGGCACGCCGGGCTGCTGACCAGCAGCTCTGGGGAGTGGGACAGACATCCTGAGAACTCCTGCTTCCTTCCCTTCCCTGCTCGGAGGGAGAAATATGTATTCATAGGAGAAAAAATAAAAAAAAGGGAATACATTTACTGCTGATTTCAAGAGGAGGAGAGAGAAGCAAAGGCAGCTTTGAGCTTTTGCCCAGGAATAGCCAGAGATCTGCTGGGAGGCTTGCAGCCCACTGCTGATAATTTTGGAGTTGAATCATCTGTGTTTTTGCTGCTCCTGTGATAGCGTCAGGAATAAGCATCAGCAGGGTGTCACAGGCACATTTTTGTGTGTTGACAATGGAGCTGATGAAGAAAACCATCCCAAACGACATCTATTGCCAACTTCCTTGAGGTCTGGACTCCTGTTGCTCATCTGCAATTCAGACATCTCTTAGGGATGTGCGTGGTCGTGGTTGTTTTTGCAGACAGATGGAGAGATGAGTTAGATGAGCATGTTCCTCCTCACTTACCTGTGTGCAAACACACTGTGGTCTCTGTGCCTGGCAAGGGCAGGAGGCAGCACTTATGGGGCTGTGAGCCATGTAGAGCAGTGGAGTGGGGTCCCCGCTTTTGCAGGGTCCCTTACTGCTCTGCCTCCCCTGCCAGGCACAGCTGAGCTTGTCCTGGTGGGCACCGTGACCTGGAGCCAAAAATGCCTTGAGCTTGAGGGATTGACTTGGCATCACCCTAAATGGAAGGAGATTTGGTTTCCACACTGCACCTTGCACCTCTCAGCATGAGATTCCATGGCATGCAGCAGCGTTGGGGGGGATGCACATTCACCCTGACCAGTGAAGGAGAGGTTAGAGCCAGCCCTGTCCGTGCTCTGGACCATAAGATGATTAAAGCCCGTGAGCAAATTGCTGAGGGAGAGGAGGTGGAGGGATGGACTGGTACAGTCCCGGGGGGCTCTGCTTTAGCCTGTGAGTGTGGGTGGCCCTGATGATGCTGGGGCTGTGGGGGCACCGAGGAGGGCTCGGGTGGATGCTGACCTGGGTTCAGCTCAGGGAGCAGGTGGGACGTGCGGCCGGCTGCATCACCAGCCCCTCTGGCCACCAGCAACCCTGCTCAGGTGTTTGGTCAGCTTGACCCCGGGCCACTGCAGAGGGGTCAGGTGGCGGTCACCCAAACAGCGGCCTCACAGGGCCGGTACCCCCGCACCCCCCTGCTGCCACCACCGTGGCGAGGGGCAGGTGTGCCCAGCCAGGGCTTTCCCTGCGGCGGCCGTTTCGAAGCGCCCATCAGAGCCGGTTAACGTAAGGTTGTGCATAACCTGGTACTTGGGATGCTGGGGTCCAACCCTTGCTGCCCAGATGAGCACCTGCCTGCAGCCAGGGCAGCGTGGGGCTAGCTTAACCCATCCTTCGGCGGGCAGTGATGCTGGGCACCGCGTGTTTCAGGGATGACGTGGCCCTGCGAGCGCTCTGTGACTCATTGCTTGCATAGAAGGCGAAGCAGGAGGAGAGGGGGGATAGCTGTGCCTCTCCTCGGGGAGCTGAGCAAAGCTGAGCTGATGCAAGGCTGGCTGGCGCTGCAAAAAAACAGAGGCCTGGCTTCTCCTCGACAGGCACGGAGGGACGGATTTCTCCGAGGAGAGAAATGGCTTTTGTCACCCAGCCTGATATCAGGCTTTCGCTCTGGGGCCTCTTCTGTCACACCGGGTGCTTCCCAAGCTGCTCCGCAGTCTGTTATTGCTCCTGACCTGCAGCGAGGGGCTGCGTGCGGCTGCGGGGCTGGGAGCCTCTGAGCCTGCTGCTCCTGGATGTGAGGAAGGGAGTGAAAATTAAATCAGGGGGGCCCATGAGAGCACAAATTGCTTCTTAAGAGGACCTTGGAGGGAAGCTCCCGGGGTTCTCCTGTATCGCTGGGGCCCTGCAGTGCACAGCCCTTCAGCAGGGAAGCAGGACTGGCATCCCCAAGGTGCCACCACCAGCCCTCCTGGATGGGCAGAAAGCTCGCTGCTTTGTCACCTGTTTGGAAGCCAGGCTGCCAGGTCATTTCCCATGTCGTGGGACACGCCAGCTCGTCGCTGGGAATGTCACTGGGTTTTCACCGAGGCGTGGGAACTTCCTAGTGCCAGGGATTTCAGGTGGCTGCAGCACCGCTCTAGGGACCGAGGCAACGCTCCCTGACTGAGTTGTTGGCACAACGCCTGCCCCAATTGTGTGCCCCACAAGCTCTTTTCTCCCTCTCTTCCCCTTGTGCAACTTCTGTATCTGGAAAGTCCCTTTCATCCCTCTTGCTCTTGGCTAGTGCCACTGCAGCTCTTGCCCTGCAAGCAGCAGAGGCACCTGGGGAGTTTGGAAGGACTTTGCTTGGCTGGAGAATCAAGGAGGAGCCATGTCTTGCGCTCTTCATCCTCCTACCCTGCCTCTGAGCTGGGTGGTGAGGCTGCCCCTTGGTGCAGCCACCCCAGCACTTGGGCTGCCATCGTCCTGCACTGACACTCCAGCTCCTCCTCCATCCTATCACACCTGCTCTTTCCCAGCCAGATTTCATTAACTTACTAATTAGGGTCGTCTGCCATGTCCTTGGGAAGGCAGCTTCTCTCTTTGGTGCTAATGGAGCTTCTGTCACACCAAACGCCATGTCACATGTGCACTGAGCCTGGCATCCTCAGCGCTCTCCTGTGCACCCTGTGGTGCAGGAACAGCTCCTGACAGCACCCTCTGTCCCCATCTCCTTTGTCTCCAAGTGGATGGAGCAGGGCCAGCGCTGCCTCGCTGCATGGTCCCCACTGCAACCCAGCAGGAGAGAAGCCACACTCCTGCCTTCACTCCTTTTCTGTAGAACTGGGTCAAGGGGTGGATTTAAATCTATTTTTTATTATTTAATATATTTTAATTGTAGATTTTATGGTAAGTGGTGCTTTGGAAGGCCAGACACAGTTTGTGAAGTCTGCCTGGATTCAGTGAATAGTTTGGTCTCCCAAAAGAGCACTGCAGTATTTTTAATACTTCTTCCTTTTGTGATCAACCTTCCCCTTCAAAATACCATTTTCCTTGTAAAAATAGACCCATGCTGGCCAAACAGCCCCCAGATGAGAGACAGCGCTTGCTTTGAGCTCGGAAGAAGCATTGCAGCTGGACAACAAAAATGTTTTTCCAGCTTCTTTGGGCTATTGAAAAACCTGGAGGTTTGGGGCTTTGCTTTAACCCCATTGTTTCCGTGCGCTCGCCTTGCCCAGCCCCTCTTTGCCGCCGGCAGAAAGCTGGGAAGCCCAGACCCAGGGTTGCCAATGCCATACGTGATGCTGTTTCCTTGCACGGTGCTTTCTATGTCTGAGCAGCACTTTCCTGTGTTGTCATGAAGCAGAACACAGGATAATTAAATTGCCCTTTTCCCAGCAAAATGTTAGTGTTTCCGTGCTGTGGCAGGCCTGGCTGGGGCCTGTTGCCAGTCGCACATGCCTCGCTGCTGGTGGAAGGTGTGAAAAGTGCCGGGGAGGAGACCAGGATAGTGATTAGGGGGCTTTATATAGATATTTGTCATCCCTCAAAAGGAGAGACACCAGCAGGCTGCAGGAGCTGGAGGTGGCAGTGATGCTGTGGAGGGTTCTCGGGTGTTCCCACCCGTAATTCCCATCTTTTAAGCTGCTTGAGAGCAGCAGGGGCTGCTGGAGGGTTCTGGGTGTGGATAATCGAGATATTCTTGTCCTTAAGCCTCTCAAGTGGTGCAGGTCTTAAAAAGGGCCCCGGCTGTGAGGTCTGTCCACTGCTGGATTGGAGGGGACTGGGGCTGTTGGGGTGTTATTTGGGCTGTTGTGACATTACTGGGGCAGTGTGGCTGGCTGAACCACAGCTTCTCCTGGCAGCAAAATGAGGCTCAGGAAAAGATGCCAGTGTGTGTGTGGGATGGGTGGGTGCAGCTTTGGCTGGTGCTGGCACCCTCCGGCAGCAGAGCGGATGGCATGGAATCACTCCCAGTGCTGGAGATTCAGCCCACCATGGTGGCTGTGCAGCTCCTTGGGGAGCAGCAGGGCCCATCACCTTGTCCCATCGCTGCCTGGCTCTCCTGCCAGCCCTGTTCCCCTCTGGGATGCCGTAGTGGTCCCTCCTTGGTGCAGGATATGGCTGTAACAAGCTCATGGCAACCTCATGTAAAGGCAGAATGTATTTATGCTGTTTGTCACCCGTCTTTGTCTGCTTTCTTCTGTCTTTTCCTCCTCCTCCAGCCTCTGCCACCCCAGGTCCTCAGATCCATCGGTGTTATTGCTTTGCCATCAGCTATAACCCTGCTAAGTTGGCTTCCAAGAGCTGCCTCTCCCCTGCCGTTGTCACCCTTTCGCTCCCCTCCCCTGAAATATTAACACCACAAATCACAAGCGACAGCCGCTCGGCTGGAGCCCCCGTGGCTCACGCGCCGGCCAGGAGGAGGTGTTGGAGGAGGGATGGGGCGTGTGGTGGGTTTGTGCTTTGTGCTTCTCCTCAGGGGCTGTGTTTTGCTCCAAGGTCAGAGGGGAGAGGGTTGAACTGCTCGTTGAAAGATGAGGAGGTGGAAAGGCAGAGCATCAAGATTGGGGCTTATGGTGCCCAACCCACTTGGGATAAGAGCTCTTTCCCATCCCTCTTTGTGTCCCACCCCTGTGTCCCTGGATGTGTGGTTTTCCTCTCCTCCATCCATCCAGGTCCAGCATGGCCACGACCTCTCCTTCTTTACAAACTCCGTGGCTGCTGTGTAACCCTTGAGTTGCGGAGCCGGGCTGGGAAGGAGTCGTGCCCCGTGGGAGCTTGTGTGCACCCCAACTTTTGACATGTGGGGACAATGGAGGGGAGGCCAAGGCAGTGAATCTGCATTACTCCCCTTGTGTTTGCTGGATGATGAGGTCGTTCACGTGAGGATGAGCGAGGAACAGCAGATGTAAAGGAGATTACGAGCGGCTTTTTTGCACATGTGTGTGCACGCACGCAGCCAGGAGAGGTTGCAGACTGCACAGCATGCGTGAGCATCATTGCTCTCTCTGCCCAGACTGCAGACAGGAATGAGTGGAGGAGCAGAGGAGAGAGGTGAGGATGGTGCTGGCCTGTCTGCAGTGGGTCAGTGGGCAGCACCGAGGGGCGCAGCTCTTCTCGCTGGGCTCTGCAGCGCCGGCTCATGCTGATATCAGGGGCGGCTGCAGCCAAACAGGGCTGGGTTTTGCAGTGGGGAACAGGCAGCGCTGTAGTGTGGGTCAGTCTTCAGCAATTGTTTAGCCCCTGTGGGGTCCCTCTGCGCCTTAATTTCCCCCAGCAGTGAAACAGGAATGGGATAGCTGTGGCTGGCTGGAAGGTTCTCTGTGCATGATGGGTGCATCTCCATGCTCTGAACCATCCCGAACCAGACTCCACTGTGGCAAACAGCATCCCCGTTCCTCCCGTCGTACCAGGAGCTTGCCAGAGCCCTACACTTTCCCTGGAGAGAGGTGGGAGAGCAGGAGTCCATCCATCTCTTTGGCTTTCACAGTGGAAGTGACAGCAGGGAAGGGGAGAGGTGGGACCTGGAGGCAGCAGCAGTGCTGTTCAGGGTAAATACAGACGCGGGTCTCTTTTCTCTTGTGTTGCCCCAGTGACGCATTTACAAGGTTTATTTGTGCATGTAGACAGCTCTGCTCGAGCCAACCCCCAGGACAGACTTTGGGAAGGGATGCCCTAGTGGTGCGGGCACGTGGCGGTCGCTGCTGCCCGCGGGGTGGCCGGCTCTGCTGCTGGAGACGACCTTCCCTCTCCGCTGACCTTCATGCCCATCAGCATCAGCTTTGCTGCCTTTCAGCATCTCGGGATGCTGGCGGTGGCAGTGGCTGGGGGTACAAGGCTGGACTGTTATTCCCACAGGAGGCTGCTGGAGTGTGTGGAGCTCAGCCAGCGTGAGGGGTTGTGCAGGCGGAGCCAGAGGGAGGTGGGGTGGGTGCACTCGGCTGTGTAATTCAAGGACTTCGGCTCCTAACAGGGGTTAAAAGGGGAGTGGTGTGATCTGTTGGGAAAATCATTAATGGTAACCTCTGCTCATTAGTCTCCCCCTCACCCCCCCTGCCCACCCACCCGCTCCCCCAAGCACAAGGACAATATCATTGGGGGGAAGAGAAAGGGAGGGTGAGAGGGGGCAGTGGGGAGGGTGGGTGATGCTGGAACCACCCGCTGAGGAGCAGCTGTTCCCCATTGCCTGTCCCTTAAGGAAATGTGGATGCAACCGGTGTGGAAAATACGTTTGGGTTGGGCATCCCTGGAGCAGCTGGGGCGTCTCGGTGATGGGAGCTGCTCACCCCAGGGAAGGTGCCGCTACGCCTGGTTGTGACAGGAAGCAGGGCGCTGGGTGTGTGCACAGGGCAGGTTGAGGTGTCATCGTGAAGATCCATGGATGCATGGGATGGGAAGGGCAAGGGTGGCTGGCAGGAGCTGGTCCCTGTTCCCGGACTGCTTCCCAGGGCCTCCCTGTTGGCTCGGCTCCAGGTCTTCAAAGGGCTCCTGGGAGATGTTTGGCTGTTACCAACTTTGGTGAAAGCCACAGCCCCTGCCTGGTCACCAAGTGGACATTTTTGGAGACAACAGGAGGATTTGCCTGCTTTAGCCTATTCCATCTTGATTTCCTGCTATGGCTGGGGACAGGCTGGACATTGCCTGGGAGGAACGGACCTTCCCCACCTCTTGGAGCAGACAGGAGCCCTTCAGCCATCACCCAGTCATCACCAGAAGGGTTTTGGACCAGAGCGCCAGCAGCTGCTTGTCTGGAAAAACTCTAGAACATGCTTGAGCTGAAGCATGATCCAGCCTCTTCATGGTCTCTTGAGCCATCCTGTTCCTGCAGATGCCTGGGGAATATTAGCAGTGCTATAAGGAAACGGATGGCAAACCAGCAACACCAAGGTCTCCCCAGTGCTGCACCTGTGGTGTGAGCATGTCTTCCTGCACACTGCCTGAAACACCACCTCCTTTGTTTTGGAAACAGTATACCAGGCTGCTGGACTGATGGATGCCTGAACTCCCCATCAGCTGGATTACAAATAGGAGTAGCCGTGAACCTTTTTGGGATACCATAATTTCCATGGAGGGCTCCCAGTTGAACTCACTGGTGCTTTGCTGTTGCAGCCTCTGTCCTTGTCCCATGTCTCCCATGCCTGCAAAAGCCCAGTTTCTGCCCTGCGTGCCAGCTGAGCCAGACCCCTGAGTGATGCTCCAAGAAACCCTCATGATTCCCTATGGTTGTTCTTCTCTTGCGCCTGCTCCAAAGCCCTGAAAGTGGTCCTGAAAACTGTTCTTAGATGGCTCCATCTGAGAAAATAAAGTGTTGAAATACCACAGGAAATGCTGTTCTTCCGAGATATCTGCATTGACCAGAGGCAGGTTTTGGCTACTGAGGGCCCAGAGCACTCTGGAGCACCCTGGGGAATGTGCACTGTGACTGTCCTGGTGAGCATGGCTTGGGGTACACCAGGGACCCCCACATTATTTGCTACAGACAGGCCAGGGATTCATTTTTCAAAGAAGGTAGATTTAGATCAGGTATTAGGAACAATTTCTTCACTATTAGGGTGGGCAGGCTCTGGTACAGGTTGCCCAGAGAATTGGTGGCTGCCCCTTCCCTGAAGGTGTTCAAGGCCAGGTTGGATGGGGTCTTGAGCACCCCGATCCCGTGGGAGGGGGGTTGGAACTAGATAGGCTTTAAGGTCCCTTCCAACCCAAATCGTGCTGTGATTCTATGAAATGCAGCTGTGGTTCTGGTTGGTTTTGCACGCCAGTGCTGATATCCTGGGGCATGGCTCACTTAGTGGCAAATTTCCTGACTTTAGCCTCATCTCTGGCTTTGATTCCCTTTTTTTTTTCCTCACAGCAAACATCCCTTTTATCGTGCTGCAAGTCCATTATCGCCAGCTTAACTGGACACCCGGCTGTGCAAATAAAGCAGCAGCAGAGAAAGGGGCTCTGTGCTGCAGATCCCTGCCGGGAGCAGGGGCTGCACAGGTGCTTCGTGTCCTGCCTGGTGGCTTCCCAGGTTCACTGTGGATGAGGGTGACTGTGTGCTGGGCAGTGTTACCCCTCCTGCACTGGGCACCCCAAAAGAGTCCACATTTTATTCGACCAAAGACAAATGTACGTCGTGTTATGCAATGTGTGCACGTGGGTATAATATGGATATTTATATCCGTTTCATGATGGATGCACAAGGATAGATTTTATGGTGCCAGGGGAGTTGCTGGGTGGTCTGCACCCCAGCTGGATGACAGGCTGATGGAGGACCATAAAGCCAGTTGCTGGTGTTGTCCTGGTGTGGTACTGCTGGTCCCTGCCAAGCGGTGAGGTTTGGCACGGCTGTGCTGCTTGCTGGAGCAGTTGGGTGGGGTGGGCTCACTCAGGGGGCTGTGTGCATCATCCCAGGTTGGCCAGTGGATACGGGATGTCTGGAGGGGTGATCATTTATTGAAGCTGTGTACCCCATCACCCTCTGCTCCCCAGCTGCACTCTGTGAGCTTCCCCTCTGGATGGTGGTGTATGGGGGATTTCTGTGGTGACCTCCCCATTGCCCTCTCCCTCCATTGTTGAAGAAGCACTCTTTGCAAACCTGTGTTATGGTAGAACCTGCAGCTCTTTGCTGAGCAGCCTGAGAGAGAGACATGCAAGGAGCTGCTTCTTATAGTACCCTACACAGGGTGCCTCCTCTGTTGCACCCTGGCACTGGGATGCCTCCTTGGCACCACGATGCCTCCTCTATAGCACCCTAGCCAGGGACCTGCAGTGGGATGTGTGCAAATGGGTGCCCATCTATGCCTGGTGATGGGCACGGATTTCTCCCTGCTTGCTTCTGGCCTCACCACCTCCGTTGGCTGTTGGCAGTGTGGTTTGCAAACAGGACTACGTCAGCCTCAGCGCCACTCGGGGAGGGGGAAGAGGTCACAAGGTGAAACAGGCAGCACAGGGAGGGCCCAGCAGCAGCAAACACCATGCCCACCACCTCACTCGCCTCCCTGTTGTTGCAATGACTACCTGGTGAGGGGACCGTGGCCTCCCCCTTCGACAAGGAGGGAAAAATAATAATCTCCAAGCCAAGAAACTCAGAGTTGCTGGGAGAGTTTTTATTGCAGTGAAGAAAAAGGCTCTGTTCCCTGCCTCTCCGCAGCGGCTGTTTATCACACACACAAGGGTATGGAGAAAATGTTCCATTTGTTGGGTACAGCCGTCAACCCACACAGCATATAAATTAAGGGTTTTTACATGCAGAGTTCCTGAAATAAAACACACACAAAAGAGAGAAGAGTTTTGTATCGGCCCCGGCGTGCTGCCTCTCCCTGGCTGTCCCTGCGTCCCAGCCCCGGCCGGCGCTGGCTCCCATTCAGGAATTCCACATTATCTCCGACTGTTTCCAGCTTCCTCAGCAGGGAACAGCTCTGCTTCTGTCTTCCTGCAGCCACATCTGGAAAGTGTTAGGCCAGGGTGTCAGCCCTCAGAGCCGGGCGGCTGGCATGCGCTCCCCCCGGCACTCCTGCTCCCACCACCCTGCATGCCTGCTCAGGCTTTAGAACTGCCTTTCCCGGAGAGCTTCAGGGCTGAATTTTGTCTGCCTCCCCTTTTTGGGGAGCTTTGGGGAGCTTTCCTACTTGCCATGAGACTGGCAGGCAGAGGTGGCTCCAAGGAACCCCATGGGTTGATCTCCACAGGCAGGGATGCTCTGCTGTGATCCTCAGCTCTGCTGCCTGCTGGGAGGCAGCGGGGAAGAGATGTGATGTAAATCCTCCTCTTTGCGTGCTTTATAGAGACTCCCCGCTGTGTTAGGGGAGGTTTTTTTGCTCCTAACCCTATTTCTGGGCTGGCAAAACCTGCATCCCTGGGCTACCACGCAATAGAGTTGTGATGCTGTGTCTAATGCTGGGGATTAAAGGAGGGAATTAGGGTCTGAAACCTGTGTGATTCCCTGGTGCTGCTGGGAGGGGTTCAGAGAGGTGCCCCCTGCACTGAGAGCCGTGGCTGGGCTTGCTTGAACTGGCTGTGGGTTTATCTCACTGGGATTTCTTCATACGTAACGGGGAACCTGGGGCATAAGGGCATTTGGCTGTCAGCATCTTGATCCATCAGGAGAAATCCCCGTTGCATGTGCGGGACACATGGAGATGCTCAGCTGGGGAGATGAAAAGAGCTCCCGGTGTGCCTGGGCTCCCATTTCGGTGCAGCATGTCCCTTGTGGTACCCTGGTCCCTCCCTGCTACTGTGATGGTGACACTGCGGAAAGGGAAGGAGCTTTGCAGAAAGCAGGTGGTTGAGGGTCTGATGTGCCCTTCAGCCCAGAGGACATGGAGAAACCTGGTGGCTTGTTTTTAAAAAGGGGGTAATGACAGTGACCTGGAAGCTGCCTTATGTGCCTTAATGAGCGGCGTGTGCGATGCGCATGAGGGTCTTCAGCAGGGAGAGATGGTGAAAGTGGTTGAATGTGCCCTAACTTATATCAGCTGGAGTCAGAGAGGGGTCCCTGCAGTGGACTTTTGCCTTTTTTCTTTTTTTCCCCCTTGTTTTTAAAGTGGCAGGCCTACTGTTACAGGATTTTAAAGTTAAAGAGGAAAAAAAAAAGGAAAGAAAAGAAAACAGGCCTTGGTTTTATAGACCCTACAGATGCATCCGGCACCAAACTGATCCCAGATGCAGCTCCACTGTCAATAGTGTTACACGAGGGATCAATCCCCTTCATTGTTTTATGTGGCCTCTACAGCATCATCAGCTAATTAAAGCTAATGGGTCCCAGAACGGCACTGACAGCATCTGATCCTATCAGCCCGTGCACTGCGGTGGTTTTAGCTTGATGGGCCGCTCTGGAGCTGGATCCTGCAGTCCAGACCCTGGCGAAAGGCTCTATTGACTGGGGGGATCAAGCTACAGATCAATGGGAGTTGTTGTTAAACAAACATTGCCGGATTAATGTCAGCTCCGCAGGGGGAGGAGGTCGATGGCTGCTAATTCGAAAGGGGTGGGAGGGAGGAATAGGACGTGGTGACAGCACTGAGGAGGGATGGAGGGGGAGAGGCCAGGCTGTTAAAATGCTCCCCGTGTCTGGGACAGGGTCTGAGTGTTTCCCAATCTCGAATTTATCGTCACTCTGGGTGGGAGGCTGTGCTGGAGAGGAGCCTGGCGGCATCCCCAAGGGCATTCGAGGTGCCTAAATCCCTTTGATTGTGCCTCCAGGGAGTCAAGGTGGCCCTGGGGTGCCCCCAGAGGGCACGGGGACCCCTGTGCCCTTTCTTCATGCTGACCTTGCCGGGAGCATCTCTCCCATTGTGAAGGAGCACTAATCTCCAGTTCGTGCTCTCCCTTTTCTTGTGGTTCCTGTTGCCTGTCAGCTGGGGCTTGGGAGTGTCAGGGATGCGTGTTGGGAAGGTTTCCATTCCCACAGTCGAACTGCCCTGGGCTGCAACAAATCTGTTTTGGACTCTCTTCTTTTTTTTCCTCTTTTTTTCCCCCATTTCTGTGTTGCCAGGGATGGGGAGATGGGATGTGGAGGGCGACTGGCAAACCCGTCACTTTGTTGCCTGCCACCTCAGAGCAGGCAAGACACAGAAAGTCTCTTTTCCAAAGTATTTTAAAATCTCTCCCACTATTTCTCCAGGATGAAATATCACAGTAGGTGGCTCTTACTTTTGTTTGTTTGCAGAACCAGGCAGCGCATTGCTGAGCAGGAGAACGGCCCCTTCCCTGTCCGCTCCACAGAGTGGATTGAGCTGCTGTCCGCCTGTGTGGACATGCTCCTAGTGATGGCCCCCAAGAAACCAGGCAGGAAACCTAGGTCAGAAGCAGCAAGGGAACCCTGGAGTCCCAGCCTTCCTGCTGAATGAGGGTTGTGGTACCTATTTGGCAAATTAATGGGCAAATACAGTCTGAATGGGCAAATCAGCCCTATTGGTTTAACCGGGGAACTTGGGCTCTGCCCAGAGACTTGATGAAAAATCAAATGCCTTAAAATTAACTTTTTTCCTCCTATCCCCCTGAAGTAGAATCCAGCTGGGGGAACCCTTCGGGTTTTGCAACCTGTTGGTATCTCTGTGGCTCCCTTTGTAGCTCCAACCCCAGCCAGCAGTGCCGGGAGGCAACGTCCAGCCTGGTGGAAGGGAGAACCGAGGGAGAGGGGCAGGCTTGTGCCTCATCCTTGCCCCATAAAACAAGTTGATAATTAAATCCTTCAGCTTTTATATGAATTCCAGGGCATTTGCCTTGGGCTGGAGCCATCTGCAGCGTGCACCCCACCCTCCCTCACCTCTCCTTTTGGCTCTCTGCAGATGTATTTTTTTCTTGCTTTGGCGTTGGGTGAATGTGATGCTGTGGGGAATGAAGAGCAACAGTGGTTCAGGGGTGCATCCAGCTTTGTGCTGTGTTCCCTTGGTGTCCCTCTTGTATCCTGTGTAACTCTGGAGTTTGGGACCTGGGATTGCATTTCCAAAGCCAAAATGTCCAATGGGTGGGTTGTAGATGTTTCTTAAGCCCCTGAGCTGGTGAGGATGCTCTAGTGTTGGGAGTCTTTTTCTCCAAGGAGCTTTGCCCAGGAGATGGGGAGCACACCAAGAATCACCACATTTGGTGCAAAGCACAGAGGAGTCAGTGTTGCCCAGGTCTTCATTCCACACCTGCAGTAGTTGGGCTGGGGAGGATCTGTCCTTCAGGACTGGCCCTTGACTTTGGACTTTGCATTCCTTTCTATCTGTGGAAGACATTACTGAGAGGAAAAGCCCTAGGAAAGCTGCCTCCCATCAACCATTTTTTCATCCATCAACCGCTGCATCTGCTTCTTCTGAGATGGTTCTTAACCAGGCTGTTCCCACCAAGGGTGATGGGAAGATTTGAGAAGTTATTTGAATGCCAGGCTCAAAGGAGGTGACAGAAATGCTCCTGGAACTGTTACCAGCTGCCATCTGGGTACTCAGCAGAGCTCTGGTGTCAGCGCAGCTGAATGCAGAGGAGGTGGAAGCCCCAGACACCTGCAATTTGGTTAATAAATATTTATTTGGAGGTGACAAAAGACTCTTCTGGATAAAGCTGAGTTAGCAGAAGAAGGATTGTGAGGGAGTGACAGGGTGTGCTTTTTTTGAGGGTTTACCATGGGGATGTTGAAACGAGCAGCTGATGAACCAAAGGATGTTGAAATCCACATTCATTTCCCGACTCAGGCTGTGTGATGTCAGGGGACATGGGCAAACATCCCCCCTTGGCGAGTGAGTGCCTGGCACGAGGCACCCTGGTCACATGAGGACTGCAATAATCCAGCTGGGGGCTGGGGTCCCCCCTCTCACGGGTAAGATGTGACGGGACGGGTTGGGAGCTGGGGAGGATGCATCTGCCCCAGGGTCGGGGTGTGATATGGTGATGAAAAGGCTAAAGTTGAATTGTTCTCTTAAAAAGAAGAAGTGAAGGGAGGGGAGGTGGCCTGGGATGGGAGAGTGATGGGTGCTGTCACCTTGCTGTGTCTCAGGGCTCTGGTGAACGATTTCATGGTGCTTGGAGCAGGGACAGGGCAGATGCCCCAGGCAATAACCCCATCTGCCCTCTGCAAATGTGACCTGCTCCTCAAGGGGAAATGGCTTTGGTTTCTTCCCTCTGTGTGTGATTTGGGGAGGGAAATGTTTCTGTATTGGCACTTTGGGGACTTTTTGGGACTTTATATAAAGATGGGCATCCAGCAGGGCTTGACTGGGCATTGGGGTTGCTGTGTGCTGTAGGCAGTGGGTTTGCTAGACCCTCCCTGCTCCACAGCAGGGTCAGTTAATCCTTGGTCAGCCTGGTGCTTAGCTCTTCCACCACTCTCTCCTTCCTCTGAGCAAGCTGATGTCTAACCACAATACCCATCATTGTGATTAAAGCCCACTCTGGACAAGATTTGACAGAGATTGCTGCCGGGCTGCGGGAAGTGCTGCGTTTAACTGGGATGGTCTGGGGGCTGGCGACCACAATATCCATGCCTGTCCTGAAGCTGCTGCTTCTGCTGCTGGGCCCTGTATTGCAGACAATTACTGGCAGTGCCTCCAGCTGCAGAGAGCGAGAGGACGAGCTGACAGCTCCCAGCTCCGTGCTGATGACTCAGTATCTTCTGGCTTTGGAGGAAGCGGCTGCTGGCGATGTTGGTGTGCGTGGGCAGCAGGGCAGTGCTTGGCTCTGCCTGCCAGGCTTGGCCACATCCTGCAGTGGCTCAGCCCCACACCACGCTGGGATACGGCAGAACGTGGGAGTCAAAACCGCTTGGTTCCTTAGAAGGCAAACACACTCCCAGCAACTGATCTTGGAGCACTTTGGGATGCTGGGGCTGGTGTGCTGCTCCTGAGCAGCTCTAGCTTGGGCTGGACGCAAGCACCAAGAGTTTTTGGGCTTGGTTTTGCTTGTGAGGGGAGGCTTTGGCAGAGACCTGCCTTGCTGGTAGCCCTCACTTAGGGGGTAGCTGGTCTGCAGGCACCAGCCTTGTTTAGCTGAAAGCTTGACGTGAGCCCTCCTGGATGCTTCTGTCTTTGCACCCCATGCTGTTTGGAGGAAGGAACCACTGCTGTCGTCACTGCTGCTTGCTCATCTTTGTTGTAGCTGCACATGGAAATGGGTTCAGTGAAATCAGACCCCAGGAAATGTCTGGACCCGATGTCAGAGGAGGTTTTACTCCCCAGGAGCAGCATAACCTTGTGTGAACGAGCACAAAGGGACTGTGGAGCTGCTCGATTGTCCCCTCTCCTCCTATGGGGATGGGGTGGCAGTGGCAGAGCTGGCAGCAGCGGAGGGGGAGGGAGCCCACGACCTGGGAGATTAATAATAGAAATGCTGGCATCCGTTTTAGATTAGTGAGAGAAAGCTCAGTACCCATCTCGCCCAGCATGTAACTTTAATGCTGAGATAATGAGCAATGATATTTATTTGTAAAAGATCTGGAGATATCGCTGCCCAGGGAGCAGCCAGGAGCTGTCAGAGGCTGCTCTGTCCCTGCAGCGGCTGCTCCGAGCTGTAACCCAAGCCCTCTCCTCCAACCGGTTCACTTTTCACGCTCCAGCTCCGTTAACCAAGCAGGGCACGTGGTCCCACTCAGAGCCCTGGCTAAGATTTGCTCAAGCTGTTCGTGATTTGGGCTGTGGCAGTGAGATGCCTTGTCTTACAAGGATGAGCTAGAAACACCTCCCAGCACCTGCAGGCCGAGCTGCTGGGATGGGTTTTAAAGCCATGTCCTGCCTCTGAGCCTTTTCTGGTGCCATTGCCTCTCCCAGGCATCACGACTGGAGCACTGGGATGTGCCTGGGGAGGGCTGGCAGCGAGGATGTGGGGTGTGGGGAGGAGGTGGCACAACATCAGCTGAGCTGCTGAAGGGACATTGTGAAGCGCCTGTGAGTGGGTCCTTCCTGTGCTGGCTGAAATCTTGAGGCTGTTTCAGGGAATTTGGGGGCAGACAGCTATTCCTGGTGGCAGGGCTTGCCACCTCCCAGCTGGGTCCAGGAGGATGTTTGGGCCAATGATGGCTCCTGCTCTGGGGAAGCACTTGGATCTCATAGGCATCTGGACTCCTTCTGACCCCCAGGTTTGGGGACAGAGCTGCTCCAGTGCCCCTTTCCCTGCCTGGGTTGGTCAGAGAGGGCTGAAGGGTGCAGACACTGCCGTGCCCAGCCTTGTGTTGTGTAACTGTACAGGAGGCAGGCTTAGGCTGTATTTGGCAGGTGGGTGTCCCTTCCTCATTAAGCCATCCCCTGGGTAATTACTGGGTTAAGACCTGATGAGATAATGCTTCATTATTTTTGTGCTATTGGGGGATTAGGAGCAGTGGGATTTCTCAAAGCCTTTATCTCTGCTAAGGTCCTTGGGCTGCGAGGCACGTTTGCAGGCGGGTAAGAGGACCTGGGCTCTGCCAGCCCTTCGCCACTGCTTGCTTTCCCATGGGGGGCCGTGCTGGGGGCTGGGGTGAGTGGTGATGCAGCAGCTCCAGGTGAGTGGGATCTGCCAGAGGGGGCTGCTTGTGCCTGGTCCTGGCAGAGGCTTTGCTGTGAGGGATCTCCATTTGATGCCGTGGCAGCTCCATTCATCACGGCGGTGCTGCGCGGGCTGCGTGCCAGCGGGAGGGAGGAGGTGACACTTACAAATAAACAGGGAGGTGGGTGGTGTGCGCCGAGGCAGGGAGTGGAGGGCGTCCCGGGGGGGGCTTTTCCTGTGATTTATGGCCCAGACGACGTGGAGCTATCAGCAGGGCCCTTGGAAAGCTGTTTACTAACAGTGTCGTCTCCTGCCCGTTACGCTGGTATAGGCTGCTCGTGGGGGTTGGAAGGGAAAACGTCCCCTGTGCATCCGAGGCTGCTTGCACCCTTCCTGGAGCCCAGCCAGGTCAGCCTCAGAGTGCTGGTTAGATCAGTGTTCAGCCCTCCTTGAGAGTCATAGAATATTTTGGGTTGGAAGGGATGTCAAAGCCCATCCAGTTCCAACCCCCCTGCCATGGGCAGGGACACTTCCCACTGAATCAGACTGTTCAAAGCCCCACTAACATGTCCTTGAGCACCTCCAGAGAGGAGGCATCCACAGCTTCCCTGGGCAACCTGTGCCAGGGCCTCCTCACCCCTTAGCATGAAGTATTTCTTCCTAATATCTAACCTAAATTTTCCCCCTTTCAATTTAAAGCCATCCCCCCTCATCCTATCACTGCTTGCCCTGAGAGTCTTGCCCTCTGAGAACGCCAGAGATGCTCTTATGAAAGAGTTTGGGTTGCTGGAAGCATGAATAGAGTAAAATGTGCTCAATGAAACAGCCGTGGCTCCGCGGGGGCTCCCCTCCTCCTTGCCACCCCAGCCCTCGAGCCAGAGGGATGGAGCTGGCACCGGAGCCGGGAAGCAGGCAGGCTGGACACCGGCCAAGCTGCGCACTTGATCCAAACACAGCTGGAGCTGATCTGATGAAGTGAGAGGTTAAGAAGAGAGCATCTGTTATCTAAAGGGGACACACAGTGGGAAACTGTAAGCTCTTTATTCCCCCTACCCCACCCCCTCTGTTCAGTGCATCATCCCTGACTTTATTTCTTTGATTTATTAAGGAAGCCTGCGCTTCCGGGGCTGTAATTAAGTGCCACTGTGTGAGCTTTTGATAGTGAGTGAATGATATAATGGCTTGCACATTCGCCGTCTGCTCAAGTGCTTTAGGATCTAGATAACCCGAGGAGGGATGTTTTCTGCCCAGCAGGGAACCACAGTGGTGCTGGGGCTGAGTCACGGCAGGGTTTAAGCGAGCGCAGCAGAGTCTGCGGGAGGAAGCTGGGAAGGATGCAGGAACCTCTTAGCACTGCAGCAGAAGCGTGGTTCAGGAGGGTATCCATGATCCAGGCTGCAGCTCAGCTGGGAAAGGAGTTCACATTGTCTTGCAAAAGACTCATCACAGCATCTTTGCAGGATGCTGGAGACTGAATTGGGTGTCAGCCCTCCCAGATGCCCTTGTTCCATCCCAGCCTTCCGTGGTGCTGGAGGTGCAGAGGGGACCACATCCCCTCAGCTGAGGCTCCCAGCTGTACTGTGGTGCCACCCCTGCCCCAGGGTGTCTTTGAGGTAGAGAGGGCTTGAGCATCCACAGCCTCAAAGAACACAGCATCCTGCCTGATGCGCAGGTGTCCCTCTGCTGCTGGAGGAGTTTGCTGGCGCCGTGCTGGGGCAGAGCCAGGGGTTGGGGAGTGCTGGCCCCAGCATCTCCTGCTGCCTCCGCCAGCTGCTGGAGAGGGGCCAGTGCTCACAGCCACGTGCAGCTGGAGGTGCCACGAGGTTTTTTACTGGAGCTGTGTCACCCCATGCACCCTCCTGCAATTCCTTGCACGCCACTTCCATCTCTGCAAGGTGCTGCCCTGCATCTCCCTGCACAAGCGAAGGCTCCTGGGCAGAGGGGGCATTTCTAGGCAGATGGCAGAATATTTTTGTGATGCCAAGGGAAGGATCCTCTACTGGGTCTCTTAACCTTGGGCAAATGGTCTGGTTTGCATTCCAGCTGGGCATTTCCATGTGCCATGCTCTGGACTGCCCAACACCGGGGTCTTTGATGCTGCTGGCAGCCCTGTCACTGTCCTTGTGGTGTCCCAGGCCATACTGGGACTTGGTGGTCACTGCTGATGTCTCTGGTTTTCCCCCAGGGCTCAGTTCTGCCCTTGGTTCCTGCAATGGCTGCTGAGCCTCCCACTGTGCCCAGCAGCCCTGTTCAGACATCCCATTCACTCATGCTTAGTTTTTTACTCAAAGGACCATTTTTGATGTATAAACAGGATTATTTCAGTGGCTTGGCCAATGGCCCCAGAAGCAGTGAGCTCAGGATCCAGAGCAGCATTTTAGCTGTGTGCACGTACACGGCTGTGGGGACAGCAGGAGGAGGAGAAGGAAGGGGTAAAAAAAACCCTACATGTAAATAAACTTAAAAATAAAAAGTGGCAGAGATTATTTGCTGCTTAATGAACTAAAATGTCCAACCTCCCACCGAGCAGCAACATTGTTTTATAAACTTCAGAAAGGGCTTTATTTTAATGGGCAGTAAATCTCATTCATCCCCAGCCCTGGCAGTCAGGAGCGTGCGGGATGAATAGGCAAGTGCTGAACACAGCTTCCTCACTCCTGTGCTCCCTCCAGCCAGATTCTCTGCTGGGTATTTATCCCCATTTGCTGTTTTTTTCCCTTTCTTCTCTCCTTCTCAGTTCCCTCTGCTGTGCCAATAATGGGGTTATCTGGCCAGGAAGAAAGGAGGAATCTGTCTCTGTGCCTCAGCATGTCACATCCGCTCTGTTTTGTTTATTCACTTGAAAAGTGTACCCCCCCCCCCATTCTGTCTCTGGGTGGCAGCTGGAGAGTGGCCTGAGATAATCACAGCCTTATTTTTTATTTATTCCTCTTAAATAAAGCCTCCTGTAGCCTGCAGGCAGATTTTAGTCCAGTTGCCCCCGTCCTGCTCCTATGCTTCTTGCTCTGCAAACGGGGAGTGAGAGTGATGGTAATTGGAGCAGAACCCCGATGCTACAGGCAGATCCTGGGGATCCCTCTTGCAAGGGATGAGGCATCTCCCATGCAAGGGTGGTCCCTCCAAACTTACCAGAGGGGCAGACAGGACAGGCAGTTGAGTGGCTGCAAGCTCAAAATAACCTATAGTTATTCTGTCTTAGACAGAGAACTATGGAAAATGAATATATGGTCTGAGCATCCATGGAAGTGAGAACATCCAAGCTGGGGGGCGAGATCCTTGGGAAAGGTTTGGCTGCATTGGGTTGAAAGGGACGATGAGAAGTTGTTCTGAGCTAAAAACAGGTTTGGGAGCTGGACAGACCTTGCGTGATACACGGCTGGTAGTGGGCAAGTGCGTTGCTGAGATTGGAGCTGGGGGCTCTCGAGCTGCTGGGAGGTGTTGGGGGCTGGTACCCACCTTGGGAGAGGAACCGTGGTCAGGTGGGGTGAGAATTTCAATGTGCCTGACTTTCCCTTGGGACAGATCAGGCCACTCAAAAACTTCTGACCATGACTCACAGGGCAAAGTACTCCTAAGGCAAGAGAGAAGGCTGTAAATTATCTATTCCCGTTTAATATCCATAATCTGCCATTAATCAAACTGGGACTGTAAGATCCTTAGTTAGGCCTAATCAGTGCATAATGGATTATCTACAGGAACTAATAAAAGGTAATTATCTGTGCTTTGCAAGTTCCAATTACTGTACTTATATGATCAATTAATTCTTGTAACAGTTCGCAGGTGCAATTTGACAACATTACGCTGACTCCAGGCAGAGGCTCAGCTTCCCAAGCTCCCCCAGCTGCTTCTCTGGGAAAAGCCACCTTTGTGCAAGGAGCTGCTGGGCAGCCAGGGGCTGTGATGGTCGTGTCCCCACCAAAAGCACTGTTCCCCTCCCCAAAGCAGGAGTCAGAGCCTGGGTTCAGCAACCGCTCGGCCTTATCCATCGCTGTTAATCCCAGGGGACGTTGCCCCTGTCTCAGCATCACCTCGGGAAGCCCCTCTGCTCCCTTCCCATGCCCCAGCCTGACCAGCACAGCAAGCAAAGGCAGCTGGCTCCAGTCATCTCCTTCTGCCTGTCCTCACATCCCTCTCGCTGGCTTGCAGAGTCATCAGAGGGTCTTAAAGGAGGAGGAAATATTCCAGCAATGTCTGTGCAGTTTTAGGGATGGCTTAAAATTACAATAAATTTGAGACACTTTACATGTCCACTTGGGGCCCAGCATTGTGCTGGTAATTTGAAGCAGATTGAGTCAACGCTTGTGGCAAATGGCAGATCTGAGGGCTCTGGCTGGAACCTGGGGATGGAGGAGGAGAGGTGGTGGGGAGCGAAGGAAAACACCATTTCTGCAGTGCTGTTTGGAGCTATGGGGCCAAATTCCCCCCGACTGATGCTTGAGCATCTGTTTGCAGTGGTGCAGCCCTGACTCACAACTCAGGCTGTGTTTTTTCCTTCCCTTTTGGGGGATTTTTTTATTCTGCTGGAGCTCAGCAATCCAGTGTCAGCTTCTGGTGTCCCCAGGACTGCACCGTGTCAGAGTATGGTTTGGGTGCAGCTGTTCACGTGGTCCTAGAGCCAGGTCCTGCCTCTGAGGTGGCCTTACTGGGACACAGGGATGTGCCACTTCGAGGTGTCTTTATTGGGACATGGGGTTGTGCCACCTTTTCCTTACCCATAGGGCTTAGATGATGAACCAGCCCCTCCTTACAAGGGCAGATCTACAGCCCTTGGGCACCCAGGACAAGGGTATTTGGGGAAAGTATTTGACAAGCTAAATTAAGTCCTCTCAAGCTCTTCCTTGGCGTGGTGAGGTTGTGGAGAGGTTTGGTAAGGGGACCCATGTCCTTGCCTGTGCCTGCCAGGTTGCAGCCCAGGGCTGTGTGCAGGCTGGTGGGGTTGGTGGAGGGAGAGGCCAGGGCACTCAGTCGCCATCCTTGCTCTTACCTGGCTTTTTCTTGATACAAAAGAGAAAAGCAAAGGATTAAAATGGACTTGGACTGGGTGGGGGAATGGTTTTCTCCTGGGAGACGCTGGGACTTTGAAAACTCTGAGTTGGGAGCATCATACTCCCACATAGACCAGAGAACCAGAAAGGACCACTTGGTTTTGTTTGGTTTGCTTTCAGCCTTTGCAGAGAGTTTTGTGTTGTTGCAAAGAACCAAAAATTTGTTTCAATACTGAACTTGTTTTGTTTTTTCCAAAAACTATCAGCATGGGATATTTTGAGAATTTCCATTGTTCTTTTCCCCCCTTCCCCTTAAACATGCGATTAATTCGTCTGCTTTAAGTCCTTTTTCTGGGAACAGTCTTGGTTTTGTGGAGATTTTTGGTTAACAAGGGAAAAAGGAAACCCACAAAAGAAGAGAAACCAACAAAAACAACCCCCCAAGCCTTTCTACTTAAAAAAGAAACCCTCCCCTCCCAGCTCTCCCAGTGACCATGATACAACCACTGCTTTGTTCTCAGCATGGTTGATGTTGTTCCCAGCTTGCTCCAAGCCGCTCTGCCAGCCTGGGACTGTCCTGGATGCAGCCAGAGGGGAAGGGGCTGTTTCCTCCTCTCTGCTCTTGCCTGAACTCTGAGACACGGAGGCATTGGTGGTGCAAGAGAGGGGATTGCTGGAGGATGGCATCTTGGTGAGGCTCCTCTGCGTGGTGGCCATAGCTGCCTGGCTTTGTGTGAGTGCTGCATTTCGTTAGGTTTGGGCATGGCTGGAGCTTTGCTGAGTCAAGGGATGGGGAGATGGACGCAAGCAGGCGAGGCTTGCCATCTCCATCACCTGCAGGGGAAACTGAGGCACGCAGGCAACTGAAATGTCAAACCTGAGGGCACAAAATGATGCTAAGGACAGGAACCAACTCAAAGTGCAGCCCCCTTCTCTCTCCATTGCTGCATGCCAGACGCCAGCAGGGCTATCCTCAGCCCTGTGCTCTCCTCCTGTGCTGATCATAGAATGATGGAATGGTTTGGGTTGGAAGGGACCTCAAAGCCCATCCAGTTCCAAGCCCCCTGCCATGGGCAGGGACAACTCCCACTGAACCAAATTGCTCAAAGCCCCATCCAGCCTGGCCTTGAACACCTCCAGGGATCCCCAGCAGCATGTGCTCCCTTGTGCTCAACAGCTGCTGCTCAGCTCCTGGCCTCGTCCACTGCTTCCTTCAGTTTTGTTTTCCATGTCTTGGCCACTGTGTCCAGTCCTCCCAGTGCACCACAGGGAAGAAACGCTCTTCGTGCTGCTGAGAGATGCTGCCACACGCAGCCCTGACCACAGCACCCAGCTGCTTCCAGAGCTGCTTTTTTCTTCTCCTTTTCTTTCTTTTTTTATTTTTTACTTTTAAGCAAGCCACCACAGGCTCCTTCAAACATTTCCCCAAAGATAATTCTCCCACTTGTCTGCAACGTGTTTGCAATGCTGAAACTCCTGTTGCCCCATCCCAACCTCCTGCACCTACTTTTTTTTCTTGGCTCAGCTTCTGGATTGTAGGGACCAAGTCTGGGCATGCCAATTCCCATACAGTACATTTTCATACCTTTGATTCCACCTTTCCCCCAACAGCCAGCATCCCGGAGGCTGTGCAGACGTGACTCACTGCCTCGCGGATGTGTCGGCACGGTGCATGGCTGCGAGATTTGCAGGATAGCAGTGGGGTTTGGAGCTCAACACCCACCCACTGGCTGCCTCTGGCTGATTTATGTCTTTGTGGGAAAATTCATCTTGCACTAAACTCCAGAATCATCTTGATGGCGAGGTAGCAGGGTCAGGCGGATGATGATGGCTGGGGGGCTCAGGCTGCTTGATGTGGGTGCTGGGCTCACCTGCATGTTCCTGGGTGCTGGAGGGCAGAGGTGCTGTGCCCCAGCAGGGCTGTCTGACTTGTGGAGGGTAAATGGTTGCAAAGAGTAGAGTTTGGTGCGTTTGTGTCATTAGACAGTGGTCAGCTTTAATTAATCTAATACTTCGGGTTGCACCAATCACGGGTCTCGTTTGATAAAAAACCCAATCAACCCTGTTTGATAGGATTTACAAAGTGTGGTCTCGTGGGGTTGATGGAAAGCTGGTGGCTGCAGCGGGTGTAGATTAAGACCAGCACACAGCACTTTTAAAAATGCCACTCCTGGTGACACAGGATCGCTGCTAAATATCTGCTTGGAAGTGGGAAAAGAGCAATAACTGTTTGTCCGGATTATGACGCGTGCGGTTTGGCAAAGCCTGGCTTAGAAGAGGTTGACTACAGATAGACACATGGTTACAGACCATCTTTGCATTTGTTTGCTTGCTTTGTTTTAGTTTGAAACTCAAGCCTCTTCCCTGTGGTTAGGTCCTCCCAGCTAAGCAAGTTTTAGCATAGAGAAGTTGCTTAAGGAAGAGAAGGGATGCTGGACGTGGTGTAAAGTGAGAGCAACCGCTGTTACCGCAAGCGCTTCCCGACCTCTGTTAACAAAACCATCGACACTGTTTGCTTGCTTCTCTCTGTTTGGCCCCTTTGCCAGTGCTGTTATTTTCTAAGATTTTATTACTACTGTTTATTATTTAAATAGTGCCAGGGGTGTGTGCAGTGCTTTACACTCACAGGGGAAGAAAAGGTCCTCACTCAGAGGAGTTTTTGTTATAATTGAGATGATGGAGTAGAAGTAATTAAGGCTGAGAGGAGGCAGGCAGTGATGCAGACCGGTGTCAGAGCTGCAAGGGAAAAAGGCTGCCTTTGGGAAAGGTCTTTGTGATATTTCAGCTTGGACTAGGGATGCTGATCTTTAGCAAGGTGGGTGATTGGAGAAGCATCAGCTCTGCCACACCAAGTTAAGCCATCACTCCCTTTTCTGACAACAGCGAGATCGCAGGGTTTCAAAAATGAAAGGGAATAACAATTGAGGACTTGTGCCACCTGGTAATGCACTGACCCAATTGTGCACTGCTGTGTAAGGGAGAGCGATTCCTTCCTGACCCTTGTACTCATCAGCCCATGCCCTGAAGCATGAGATTTGATTTTCTTTATCTGGCTTTCCATAATTGCAGATGTCGTGTTTGTTACTTCTCGTATCCCACCCCTCAGAAACAGCATCTGTGGCATTTAACTCAGTGGGCCTTCTCCTCTGGGAGTTCGATCCTGATTCTTTTCTGGGAAGTTCCTGGAAGAAGGGCAGGGAGACCTGATCCCATCAACTTCTCCATCACTTGGGGGTTTTCCCCTGGTATGTGGAGACTGCTGGTTGCTCAGCTGGACAGGGCAAGTGTCCCCCCATATCATGGCGTGTTCTCCCCATTGCCATGGCGAGGCTTTATTGCAACCTGTCTGAAATATTTGGAGTTTAGTTTGTGTGTAGATGTTTGTGAGATTCATTTAGGAGTCAATGTTGCTCCTTCTGGAAAAGAACTTGGAGATTTGCTGAACCTCAAGAAGCCAAGTCTGCCAAGGCCAAGACTAAGTCCTGATGCTGGTTTTCCTTTTGACAAGAAGGCACTTGAGGATGCATGAGCAGCTCAGGACTTGGAGGGGGCCCCATGATGTGTGAGCAGAAGGTGCTCCTCATGCCCTGTTGAGGATGACCTCTCCCTTGAGCATGACTGGGGCTGCACAGGCAGCAATTGCAGTCATGGCTTGGGTGGTATCTGCTGCCTGCCCTGGGGTGAGGGACCAGGGGCTTGCTGGGAGATGCAGCCATCGGGTGTTTCTTCTCCTTGGCACTGGTTTCTCCAAGGCTTTTCTGGCCCTGAAGAAGGGCAGAGCGTGCTGGCACAGAGTCTGCTGGACAGAAGGGACAGTTTGGCCAGTGAGGTCCCTATGACCCCCAGGGTGGTGGATGGACACACAGCTGGCTTGGTTTGCTGACCCCAGCGTGTCAGAGGCTGGATGCTCACTGGTGTTGGCAGGCAAACCTGCCCTCCTCTTAGATCTGCACTCGCACTGGCCAGGCTGCACAGGGGTGCAGTCAGTACTCCTCCTGCAGTCAGGTTTTTTTGGCATAGGAATAATGGATGGAAGGTCCATTTTTTCCCCAAGCTTTCAACTGCCGGCCGCGAGCATCACTCAGCCCATCCAGCTACCAGACCAACTACTTTTCTGCTCCAGCCATTTTGGCTTGAGAAAGGAATGGGAGGGCTTCAAAACTCAGCACAACCCTGATCGGCCTGCGTTGAGCTGCTGCTGCTCCTCGGCTCGGTCCTCCCTGCTCCCCTGCGGAACACGCAGGGGTTGCTGTCCATGCCCTGCGAGCACAGCATGAATCAGCAAAGCTCATGCTGAAAGAGTTAAAGGCTCTCGCCCCTTCCAGCTTTGGGGAAGTGGAATTAGTCACAGCCTTCAGTAGAAGTGCTGGCCAGGTTATAAAAATGACAAAGGAACACAAATCAATAATGAAGTTAGTGTTTTCTGGGATTGCCAGACACGAACGGAAGAGTCCATCAACACGGGTGGTGGGTGCCGTGATGGATGGGATGAGCTGCCCTGCACGTGCATCCTTTGCACAGGTGCATGCAAGGTGGCACCGTCCCTTTCTCCTCCCCATCATCTTTGACTCCCCTGGCACCATTGCTGGGTGCACAATTCTGTACACTGGCACCTCCCTGGCATTTTTGGTGCAGAGCTCACTCGGTGCCGACTCCTGCTGGACGCTCATTCAGCACAGGGCACCGAGGAGGCAGCTCCGGGATATTGGAGAACAGGGGTTGCAAAGGATGCCCTGGGGAAGTCGAGTGTCTTGATTCATCTTCAGGCCACAGGGCAGCATTTCCACAGCACTGAGGTAGCTTTGGACACCACGTTTCCTTTTCCAAAGGGACTTGGTCATGTCTGGAAAGGAAACAGCCTTCTAATTAGATGACTTGAAAATCTTTACCGTAGCTCGTTACAAATCCATTAATCAGCCCATATTGAAAGAACTGCTCTGCAAAAATGACATTATTATTATTATTTATTGTTTAGATATGAATGAGTTTAATCCCTTCCTAGCCTGGACCATATTCAAAAAGGGACTCAACATCGCAGTGCTGGTTCTTGGCCCCAACGTCACCTGGTTTCTGTGCAACCATAATCCTGCCTGGGATTTTCAACTGTGCTTTAAAATGTATGAGGAAGGGGGAAAAATGGCTCAGAGATGTAAACAGGAGGAGGTGAGAGTGATGGAGCTGAGAGCTGGCAGGGGTTTGATGCAGGGGTGGAACAGTGTAGGCTGCTGGGACTGGGGCTGGGGGAGCTGGGTGCTGGTGTGTAGAAAGGGACAATGGCTGAGGAAGAGCAGGACCGTTTCTGAGTTGGTGGCTGTCCCAGGGCATTAGCACATTTCTGTAATTAATATAAACTTCCTTAATCAGCTGTCAAAATGTCCTGGATTCTGGTTGACCTCTGAGTGCCTGGGCTGAGGGTCTCGTTCTCTCCTTTGGGATGTGATTTCTCTTGGATGCAATGGCCTGGTGTTCAAAACTCGATTTGGCAGCCCTGCTGGCAGCAGCCTGACCCTGGCCCTGCACCATCCCAGCTCCTTTCCACCCACAAATGCAACGCAGAGCCTGAAGGATTGGTGTGAAAAGGCAGACATTGATCCGTCACAGTTCTTTCCAGCCTGCGGTGATCTGGATGATTCTGGCAGGTTGTGGGAATGCAGGAGGACCCGTTCACGCTCTGTTTCAGTGGGACCAGGGATGCAGGCAATTTTTTCACCACTGTTACTCTTTGCCTGGTCAATTTAATACCTTTGCATGTATGCAGACTTTAGGTGCTGCTCTTGCCTTCAGAAACCTCCTTTATATGCATCAGCCGCTTTCTGTCATGGACAGTAACCCTCCAGACCCTGAGGAGAGCGAGCTTTTGGAGAGCAGGTGCAAGGGGTTAATGCAGGCTGAGGGTGATGGATACTTGGGAAGAGCTCATCAGGGAGAATCGATAATCTAGGATGCTTATGCTGCTCGTTTTCAAGGAGTTGTCTTCTCTTCATCACCACTTTCCTACTGGAAATAGTGATGCTGGTGCAGGCACGCTCATTTTTCCTCCCTCCTCTCCCCCAGCTGACCTCACAGTGTAGGTGAGGTCTTACCCAGCTTCAGGCCAGCTTTCTGCAGTGCTGCAGGATGATGAATCCAGAGCACAACCCAAACTGGGACCAAAGCAGAAGCTCCAAATCCAAACGCCTCAAGAACTCAGCACACTTCGGAAGCCGTGCAGCAAACCAACCCCAACCCCACTCTGTGTTGGAAGAAATGAAGCAAGTCTTGGATGTGAAGGTTTCCCAGGCCCACTTTGCTGTCAGTTGAGGTTGCCCTTTGCAGCAAAAGGTGTGCAGTGCCCAGTTTGAATGAGATGGACCTTGAGAGTGCGACGGGTGCGATCCCACGTGAAGCTGGGACACGTCTCGGCGTGCTGCGGCACAGCCGTGCGGTGGGTGCTGGCAGAGCTGGGCTGCCTCGAGACAGAGTCAGGCTCTTGCCATGACCACAGCTCCATCGCTGCTGGAGCTGCACCAGTGCAACGGTGCAAGGCAATCTTCCTGCCTTGGGTCCTTGCCAGCACTTGAGGGCACTGCCCCCTGTCCCCAGGCATGTGGTGGCATGAATCCAGCCCCCACGCTAGTGAGGTGGCTTCAAAGAAGAGTTAATAATTTGCCAGATGATTGCTGCTGGGGAAGATCTGAATTCCTCACTCCTGTAGAAAAGCTGTTGTGTACTAGATTGTCGTGCTCTCGCCCAAAGCAGCTACACCAAATGTTTTGCAATAAAAACCCCAAACCACATGAAAGTAGTTGGGTTTCATATTTCATTATAACCCCAAATTCAGGTTTGCCAAGAGTTTCAGTAGTTTTATGAACTTTTCCCTTGAACCTTCAGCAAAGGCTGTAGTTTAACCTGGTTTTAGTGAAAACCTAGATGTGACTCAGTTGCTCTTGAGCAGCTTTGGAGGTTTGTGCAAACGCAAAATTAAAAGGCTTTAAAGAAGAAGGAAGAAAGGAACCCAAAAGTACATCAGGGCTGGTGACAGTGTTTGCAGGGAGCCCTGTGCACATGTAGATTAGATTGGATATTGGGACAAATTTCTTTACTGAAAGTGAATCACTGGAAGAGGCTGCCCACAAAAGTGGTGGTGAAGGGGTTCAGTAAATGTGTAGACATGGCACTTCAAGACATGCTTTAGTAAGCACGGTGGTGTAGTGCTGATGGTGGGACTGGATGAGCTTGGAGATCTCTTCCAACCTTAATGATTCTGTGATCTGGAGCTGCACTGTAATTCCTTGGAGACCCAGGACCTGGGACCAAGTATCTGTATTGCCAGGCTGGTGCGCTGGGTGATGTTCTTGGTGGTGCTTTGAACCTGCTTGGCAGCATCATCACCAAAACAGACCTTATGGCTGGATGAATGCTGGTGCTCTGAGCATTGTGGTTCCTGGCACTGACGTGTGGTCCTTGTGGCAGCATCTCCTGGCATCTGCCACCGTTGGGGCGGCGGTAGGTGAGCCCAGACTTTGTTCTTGACGTTGCTTTAGGAATAACTCTGCCAAAGTCAGCAGTGTGCAAGAAAGCTCCCAAGCCAAGGAGTAAAAGTGGGTGCCGTGCGGGGTGAGGATTGGGCTCCATCCAAACCACACCTGGTGCACACCAAGTCCTGCCTCTGGATGATGTGTATTATTATATCCACACACGGATTGCTTTTCGGCAGCGCCATCTTTCCTTTCTCCAGCAATTTCCTGAAATAACGTTAGGGAAATGTGAAAATCTTGAACTTTTGAACCTCCCCGGAGGACGGCGTGCGGGGGAGTGGCAGCAGGAGGAGGGGACACCCGCCTTCTGCCTGCCGTTTGTTTTGGCTACAGGGCCCGGGGATGGGGATGAGGGGGCTCGCCAGCTCCTGGCCGGCCGAGGAGCCAGATCGACGCTGCAACTTATTAATTAATGGCTTTCTCATCAGTGGGTCACAGAGGCGAGGAAGCCAGAGGAAGTTTTCTTTAGCTTGCAGATGCTGAGAAGAGGAGGAGAGCCTGGGTTGGGTGGCGAGGGCAGGGGGTGACACGCGGGGGTGATGGATGGAGCCTTGGATTTTCGGCGGGGCTTTGGACATGGGCAGCTCGCGCCGGTGAGGAAGAGAGAGGGCGAGGGCGATACGCTGCGCCTGGAAAGTACTTTTCCCTCTGATGAACTTCAGAGGCGTATAAATCACTGCCAGGCTGCAGCTGCAAAGCATGTGACACTGGCAAATTAATGGTCCTTCGGAAAACACCGGCTCTCGCGCTCCCCTCCTCGCGTCTTAAAGGCGCAGCCGGCGGCCAGGCCAGACCCAGGCGTGGGAATCGGGGGGCCCAGGGCTGGGGGAGCCTTGTGTGCCTGCTGGACCCTGGGCAGGCTGGCATTGGGTCAGCTTGTGGAGGGGAGCTGCTGTGAGGGGCTCCTGCCATGCTCACCGTGGTGCAAAGGTCTCTGTGGTGCAACACAGTCCGTGGTGCAAAGCTTTCCATGGTTATAGCGCTCTGTGGTGCAAAGCTTTCCATTGTGCAAAGCTCACCATGGTTCAAAGCTCTGTCTGGTGCAAAGATTTCCATAGCACAAAGCTCTGCATAGCACAAAGCCCTCTGTGGTGCAACGTTCTCCATGGTGGACACCAGCTCTGCTGCCCACAGTCCCTGTACAAACAAGACCACGAAGGTCCTGGAGTTGTTATTTTTGCCCAGGTGCTTTGAGCACACAATGGGTGCCTGGTGGGAGCTCCTGGACTCTGTGTAGTGCTGCTTCTGCTGTGTTTTTTTCTACGTGGGTTTTTTTTGCACAGCAGTGATCTGTGGAGGACAGAGAAACATTGAGGGCACGACAAAACCTTGTGTTGAATTTGCAGTTGAGGTGGGTGTCACGCTGGGGGCTGTTGCCTGCCCAGTGCAGTGGGTCAGCAGAACCCTGTACCAGAGGACCACGGGATGTCTTTCTCATGGTGTCATTGAGATGCCCACATGTGCCAGGGCTTGGTGTCCACTCTTGCCAGGTACAGCCATCCTGTGCAAACCTCACAGGCAAACTGCTGTGGGGCTGAAGAGCAGTCAGAGGCTCCCCAACTCACCCAGGGGCCACGACCTAGGTCCCAGCCCCCTGCCTGCCTGTCACACCATCTTGCTCCTTTTCCTTGCTCTTGCTCTTGAAAGCAGTGAGGAAGAGGAGGGGAATCCAGCACTGCACCCTCTGCCCAGCTCTGCTGGTATGCGGGAGGGGGAGGGAGCCGAGCCACTAGCACAACAGTTAAAAATTACTGAATACTTCCCTAATATAATTAGGTTTCCATGCAAGCAATTGCCTTAATTGCCAGAGGGACGTGGGGCAGTGGGGAGGGGAGCCAGCCTGGGCTCTCCCTGCGCTGCTGCTCCAGCTGGTGTTTCACAACCAAGCGCAGCGATGCTCTGCTTCGGCTGGACTGAGAGCTTAGCATGGAGAGACATCCCCAGCAAAACCCGAGGAAGGATTTGACCCAGGTTTAGGAAGAATTAAATCAAAGTAGTTTGCAAACACAGTGAGGCTGGGAGAGAGCACTGGTGGGGGGTCTCAGTGGGTCTGGTGTCAACCCCCTTGGATGGGTTTGCTGGGAGATGAGTTGGGACACTACCCAGACACACTGCAATTTGAATCACTGTGTTTTCTGACTGTTACTTGAACAGGGAAAGATAGGCAGGCAGGAAGGAGAAAGAAAACCCAGAGCCTACTTTGTGATTTGCATGGTAGAGGAGATAAGTGGAGATTTAAAGAGAAGGGAATATATAATTGAGACGAACGTGTAATATGAGCATGGATCCAAACAGAGAGATCGTAATCAGGAGTGCTAGGAGAAGCTGAGGTTTATTAATGAAACGTCTCATCTCTCTGTCAGCTGAAGAGGAACAGCCTTTCCCCAGCAGCTGGAGGTGGAGGGGGCAGGCACGGGGATCCCACTTGGTGTTCCCGCTGCTGTCGCAGAGATAGAGGCTGCCATCTTCCTGATGGTTGAACCCAAAAGCAAAGGCAGGGTTAGAGAAGAAAAGGAGTCACATGGCTTTTAGGAAGCTGAAAGTTGTCGTTTTCCTTGCTGTAATCGAGACCATGGAAGTTGGGAGCTGGCAGAGCTCTGAAATGGGGCTGATAACTGACTGAGGAAGGCTCGTTGGAGCCTTCCTCTGATTACAGAAGGTACTTCAAGGTACTGTTGGACTCGATGATCTCAAAGGTCTTTTCCAAACAAGTGATTCCATGGTTCTATGAAATCCCAGTCCTCCTCTCCATTGCTCTGCCCAGCTCTCTTCTCTGAGGTGCAGTCACTTGTTGTCTCCTCTGCGAAGGCAGGGTGGACACTGGCAACTGGGAGTAAATGCTCCCACATGGCCTCGGGAGCAGCCTCAGCTGTTGGGTTCAACTGTGCATTTGGGCGCAGCTTCGATCTTCTTCTGGGGGCAAAGTACTTCCATCCAGTTTGGTGCTCGCTGTGCCTTCCTCTCTGCTCTCCCTCAGACCAGTGCTTGGCTTCCCTCTGTGCTCCTTGTGTGCCTGGAGCCAGGTGGTGATGCCCAGGCACATCTGGGAACCGCTGCTCACCCTGCGCTGGTGGCTGTGTTTGCTCACAGAGCTGTGGTGTTCACTTGGACAAACCATCCTTTTGTAGACCGGAGGCTGCAATGCAGTGCAGACACATCTAAGCCAGCTTTGGAGGAGGTGTTGGAAGATGTGTGGAGAGCACGGAGCACGCAGTGCACTGTGTTAGTCTTGCTGGTTTTTCAGTAGCCGTGTGGCAGGGAATTTAGCTGTTTTGCTCTTATTGTATGGGTTGGTGGCTCTGCTACCTGGATGATGTATGGCATGTGGCATGGTACACCTTCTCAGGGTGACACCGTGAGAGAACAGGGTGGAATCACCCTAGTTCATCCTCAACTTCCTCAGTTTTGGCTCTGCCCCAGTGTTCCTGTTGGGGCGTCTTCATCCATTGGGGTTTCTCAGGCATGAGGACAATGCTGGTGGTGTTCGAAGGGTTAACCTGGGGCAGCTCCAGCAGGAAAAGGCTCTGGCTCTATATGAAGCAAACATTCTTTTAAGGGTCCTTTCCCTTCCCAGGTCCTGGCAGTTATCTGTGGGCTCACAAAACGCCTGGAACACAGAGACCTGCTGGACATTGACCTGGCCGTGCCGAGCTCAATTAGCCAAGGCTATCTGATTGGACTTGGCGCAGCCTAATTAGCTTTGGACTCAAACCAGAAACTCAAACCCAAAGGGAGCTTACAAGGCAGATCATCCTTTGCTGCAACCAGCCCTGGAGGGGAGAGGCTTTCCCAAGTGCGTGCTGTCGAGTTTCCAGAGGGAACTTGCTTTTATTGAAGGTGTCCCTGGCAGCTGCCTTCCCTGTCTTGTCTAGCACCTTCCTGGAGCACGTAGGCACCCAGTTCTCAGGCTCCTTCTCCTAGACCTCCCACTGTGATGTAACTGGCTCACTCCAGAGCGTGCTCCCGTCATTGGTAGAGATGGGGAAGAGGAGATGAGATGGGAAGGGATGGCTGTTTTGGGACCCCAGGATCCTTTCTGGATCTGGATTTCCAGCTCTGTGTGCTCTGTGAGCTTAAAAGCACAAAAGTGCTGGTGGGAAGGGACCTCCAGGGATCTGTTGACCAACCTACTGCCGAGCACGGGCTGGGAGGTGGCATTTCTCCAAGGAGACCTGGAAAATGGTGTTCCCATGGGCTACCCTTGCACGGTTCCCAGCAGCAAAGCCCTTTGGAGATAGCTCATCCCACGTGGATACTCATGAGGTATCTTCTGACCAGCAAATGACACCTTGTGCCCAAGCTGGGCCTTTTTGGGTCTCAGCTGAGACATGGAAAGACCCATGTGGCCTTGCAGTCACCTGCTGTGGTGCAGCATCCTAAGGAGAACTACTGTAACTGGTTTTCTGGCAAACCAGTTAGCGTTGTTGCCTTCTGCTGGTCACGGTGCAGCCGGTGACAGCACAGCTTCAGGCTGTAGGGTTGCCAGCTGCATGCTGGCGGTGAGCACCAGCGCCAGCCACGTTGGATCAATTAAAGCCCATTATGCCAAGTGAATGACTGTAATTATCTGGAATCTGGATTAATGCACGCGCACAGCACCGTAATATAATCCGTCTGGCCGGTGGTTTATGGGCTGTTGTTCCTGGAAGCTGGATGCAGAAGGGGCTCTGCAATACATGGCCATGTCCTCCCCGTCTCACCTCTTGCTGCTGTCTCAGACCCCAAGGATGGAGCTTGTCCCTACACACGCACCGTAGGACCTTTTAAAGCAATGTGGGCTGGTGGCTTCTCTCAATGCTGACCACAAATGGGAGCAGAAGAGCAACTGGGAATTGTGGAGGTGCTGTCACTCCCAGCGCCTCCAGTCAATCCCCGTAATTAGCAAACCCAGGGTAGATGGAGCACTTCCCCCACCATCCTGGGGCTCTGTGCTTCTAGGACCCATCAGTGAGCAGAACCTGCAGTTTAGCCCATAGAGCTGAAAGTTGGTGGCAAGGAAAGCTGTGGGCTGATCTTGCTCCTGGTCTTTAGGATTTGGCTCGTTCCGGATCTCCTGGAGGAAGAACACAGAGAGCTGCTGGGTCCCCTACCCAGCTGTGGGCAGGGCTGCTGCATGTCTGAAGGGTTAATGCTGTGAGAAGCATTGGGGATGTTTATTACTGAATCCCCTGGGCTGTGAGCCCCACTGCAGGCTGTAACCCATGCACGAGCAAGGCTTGCAAGGACCAGAGCTTCTCCTCTGACTGTGTGGGTTGCCCCGTTTCGGATCCGGAGCCAGGAGCTCTAATTAACCAGAGCTCTCAGCCCCACTTCATTACACTTTTTTTGGCTGCTTCTTTCCCTGCCTGTTTTGAAGAGAAGTGTTTTAGGGATCGAGGTAGTGGATTCCCCCAGGAGTAAGAAGAGCCTGCTTGGCTCCAGGGCTGAGACCCATCTCCTCTCCGTGTCCATCTCCCCAGCCTGGAGCCTGGTACAGGGATGGTGTGTGGATGCTGGGAGGCAGTGAGTGGGATGGGCTGGGGTGATGGGGCAGCACATGATCTAGGTTCACAGGTGGGCCTGGCACGTGCCACGTGTGTGGCTCATTACCGTGATGTCCTGGGGGAGCTTTGACGTGAGAGGAAACTTCTCCTCTTTCTACTAGAGCGAGCCTAATGCTTTCAAGCTCCCCTTGAATCTCAATGGATCCTGCTTGGTTTTTCATAGCTCAGAGCGTAGCACCCCCTCAAGGGCAATTAGATCACTTCCAATTTGCCCGTAAGCCCATAAAACTGCAATTGAATGTAATTAAAAGGCCATAATGAGCTTCAGCAACCTATGGGACCACTGCGCCTTTGCTCTCATCGTGCTCCTTTCGGAGAACGGGATGAAGTCATGGTGGCTGCAAAGGTCAACGTTTGCCAGGGAGGATGAAGAGCTCCGAGCAAGAGCTTTTTGCATTCTGGGCTGGGGCAGGCAGATGTGAAGCACCCGGGTGCCACCACTGGCATGTGTCTGCTCTGGTGGTGTCCGTGTGGGAGGGCTGAAGGGACCCCTAGGTGCAGCCCTCCGGCTACCTTTGTATAACAGGGGGGGAGCATCTTCCCTTCTTTTGGCATCTTGTGCTGCTGTTTTGGCTTTGCTGACGCTGTTTGGAGGCTGGAAAGGGGCCAGCAGGTACATGTCCCCTCTCGGCACGGCCTGTTTGCTCCTGGCTCTGTGTGTGGATGTTTAGAACAGGATGTGATCGCAGTGATGGGAACTCAGCCCTTGTGCTTCGACAGTAAAGACTGTGTCCCCCAAACCTCCCTTTTGGGGTGCGTGGGGACGCTCAGAAGACGGAGAGATGCAACCCCAAGCAGGATTTACATAGAGGCTCCTAATTCTGCCGTGTTTAGGGCAGAGAGCTGTGCTGGGAGCAGCTGCCCCATCCCGCTGGTGTGTGCCAGGCAGCGTCTGCACCCCGAAAGTGCGGGGCTTGGAGGGGTCAGCGAGCCCCCACATCGGGTTGCTTCTGATTTCAACAGCACGAGCTCATGCTGAGTCCTGCAGCAGCCGCCTCGCCGTCCCCTCTGCCAGCCCAGCAGCCCTGGCAGCAGCACTACACTGCACCTATTATTGCCGGTCCCGGCAGCGGGTTCCCAGCCAGTAAATTAGGGGCACTCGCTGAGCCGCTGACAGCAGAACAGAGCTCATTGTAAGAGCAAGGACAGCGCTGGCCCTTGAGGGATGAAATAGGAGCCTGTAATTTCTCAGGACTGTTGTGACATCTTTGCACAAGCGTGTGATTGAGTCACATTTGCTTTATCAGCAGAATCCTTGTTTGCCTGGGTGCACCCTCCCCCTCCACCCACCACCGCTGCCAGGCTTGGGGGGGGGGCAGCTGAGCAGTGCCCTGCTCCCCTTTCCCTGGGATTGCCTTTGCATTTGCTTTTTCTCTCTTCTCTCCAAGGGGCTCCTCACACTTTCCATATGTCACGCTCTCCTGCTTGCTCACGCTTCCTTCTTTTGCCTTCTCCACCCACCACCCCAGCATCTGCTGAGGGGGACTCAGAGGCTGCCCGGTGTGCTTGGGAGATGCAGCCTGAGAGACCATGGGTGGGGGGTCCTGCAAGGGTGGGGGACATGGTTGGTGGTGGGGGTCGGCGCGGGGCAGGAAGCCAGGGAGTGTCGGAGGAAGAGGCGTTCACAAGCATTTCCTCCAGTGACACGGCAGCTCGCGGGGAGAGTGGCTTCTGGAAAATTCCTCTTTTGAGTCCTTCCCCCTTCTCCAGGAGTGAGCTGTGCTTCTACAGGGCTTCTGGGAGGGTGGGATGCGTTCTTTAACAGTAAAAAACCCCAAATGAGCCCCTGTGCTGATACTGAAAATGCCAACTTAAATCAAAATGTTCCAATTTCTGTAATAGGAAGGACTTCTTGTATCAGTGCTGGAGCTGAGGGTTCTTGGTCAGCCTGGGTGTGGGGGCTGTGCCTCTCCTGCTCACACATGTCCACAGTGGGGCTGCTCCCTCTCTTCAGTACTATCTCTGAAGCATCAGGGAGAAGCATCCCGTTTCTTGGTGTGTGTCCTGCTGTGGGGGTTCACCAGACCTCCAGGCATCCAGGTTCTTGCGGGTGATGGGGTGAGCATCTCCCAAAGGGGACCCTGTGGTGCTTTAAACCAGGCTGCTGAAAAAATGGGAGTATTGGTGAACCTGTGGTCACCCGTGCAGGTGCCACCCAGCACTTGCCAGATCAAGCCCGTGGCTGCAACCACACGGTTGTCCTTCCGCTTGGCGCTGGGGAGGTCTAATGTTATCAGCAAAGTTGTGTCTGAAGGACGGAGGAGGAAATAAACCAGCACAGGGAGGGGGAACAAGTGTTGGAGCTGTAGGGACAAAGGTGCCCTGGCTCTGCCCCATGGGGTAGGGATGCTCCCCACTCCAAGGAGTGCTGCCGCGAGGCGTGGAGTGGGTACCACTTGAGAGAGCCTGCATCTGCCCTGTCCCGTGGCCTGGCAGTGGGGTGATTTTGCACTACTTCTTCCCCTTCATCTTTTGGGAGGACAGCAGAGGTTTCTCTGAGCAGTGGTGGTGGGGACTTCAGCTGGTGGGCAGAATGCCATGTAAAAGCTGCTCCTGGGCACTGTAATCTCATGTCACTGCCCATCAACTCTGTAAGGTGAAGATGTGGCAGCTTGTTGATCACCTGCAAGGCACCCGGCCAGTGGCATGTTGAAGGGTGTTGCCAAATTTCCTCCAGCCAAGGAAACTCCCGTGAGGGGACCCTAACACTGGGCCTGAAGCCCCAAAACGCATCTCTGTTACTCACTGGTTTTGGCCGGAGGCGAGCGGTCTTGCCAGCAGGTTTTGGCTGATTCGAACAGGAGGGGGGAAATGGGGGTGAGAAGCCGTGTGGCTTTGAGGTTTTGGTTTGGTCAAAGTGAAACCCGGCGGCTGGAGGAACCCATTCAGAGCAGAGAGCAGCTGAAATCGAGTTTCTCACTGTCCCCGAGAGGCTCAGACCACCACGACGTCGCCAACACTTCTTGAGTGAAAGTGCTGAGCACAACTGAAGAAACTCCTGAATCTCAGAGCAGGCTCCCAAAGAGAAAGAGCACGTGGTGTTTTTAAATGCCTTCCCATTTCCATGTGCTGTCCCCTGCGCAGAATCTGGGGGGTCTGAGAGGGACATTCTTGGACTTGTCTTTGTACTCAAGTCTGGAAAAACAATTTAAGTTACTTTTTGGTACTGTCAGCTGCTCAGGACCAATGCGTTTGGTTGCACTGGGTTTCAGTGCTCCTGCTCCCTTTTGCCTAGGGCTGTGGCAGCAATACTCACAAGGGATGTGTAGATAACAGACAGCTTCATCTTCTGATGTCCCGGGGTATCCATTCCCTCTGCCATCTGCGTGGTTTTAAGGAGCTCGATTGCTTCTCCTCACTGGGCAAAGTGCTATAAATGCAGTTTAAAGTTCTTGGGCCATAAAATGATGCTTGTTTCTTGGACCCATGGATAGTTTCATGGGTAACAGCCATGCTGCCATGTGCAGATCATCTCTTTAAGTTTGCTGAAGAGGGGCACCGTCAGGTCCATGGCAGCAGCCAACATTGGAAGGGGAAGAGGCAGTTCTTGCTCCATCCTTGCTTCAGTTTTTAGCTGTGCTGTTGTAAATTGAGAGCAAACTTACTCAGGATTGCAGGCCAGGGGCTGTTTAAATTCATTTGCTGTAAACATAATTCTCTGTTCACTCCACATTTTGATCAGGGACAAAAGTGAGGCCATGACCTCTTGTGGTCACTATATTCCCATGGCAGTTTTCACATGAAAACTACGGTCAAACCCTCGTGTCCTGCCCAGATTTGCTGCCTGCTCGTTGTTCTCAGCATCCCATGTCATAGGTTGGTGCAGGCTGTTTGCTACCTGTGCCTAGGTTTGCTGTGCTGGGGAAAGCACAAGGAGGAGGGATGAAAACCCTCATCATTTGAAGTTCCTTGGATGGAAAGCGCACAAGGAGATTTGCTTTTGAGGAATGAGAGCAAACAGACAGTGATTCTCACTACCAAGTTTATTAAGTTTATTTGGGGAAGCTCACCACCTGCAGAGGCACCCAAAGAAGGAACAGTGCTCTCAGCGCTTGCTGCGTTTACGTGCAGGTCCACGTGCGTTTGGGTGTTAGAGTTTTGAACATGGCCAGCACCAAAATGACTCTTGAGAGCAGAGGTGGAAGACATTTCCAAAAGCCTGATCTCAGCTGCTGGTCCAGTCCCCTCCCAGCGTGGCCCCACAGCGCTGCAAAGCCCTGACACAGAGGGCTGACTTACGGAAGGGAGTGGCAACTCAAATTTAGAATTTCCTGCTGTTTAATACCCAGAATTGATCTGCTGTCTGATTAAGGAGGAAGAGGTGCTGAGAAAAAGAGAAAAAAAAAGCGGAAGCGGGGGCGTGCGGGCGCCTTTCCAAATCTCAGCTGGCGTCAGGGCTGGGGTGCCGGCTCCCCGGAGCAACGGGGAACCCACACGTCCCTCTGGGCTCTTCAGTTGTGCCTTACCAGAAAAGCACAGCTCGGGGAGTCTGTTTGTGCCTTAATATATGTTTTTTTAACTTCCCCTCTCTCCGAAGCAGACGGCCGAGCCCCCGAGCTGCTGAGCAAATTCCCTGGATAGGCGAGAAAAGGTTTTCCAGCAGAGCTAGGTCACTGTAGTTTTACTGGCAAAGCCTCTTAAGCATAAATGAAGATTATAGCGGCGCAAGCTTATGCTGGTACAGTTTATTCTGGTACAATCGAGCTATCCTGGGAAAAAGCACCTCTGTGCTGTTGTAATTGTTTCTGCTCTGGGACGTTTTGTGGTCTAGAATTGTTAAAATCACAGCCCTTCTTGATATTGCTGTGTCAGCAAAAGCTGTGTTAGCTGTCAGGCTGCTGCAGGAGGGACGCTTGAGGAGCCACTGGATGATAAAATGCAACAGGAAGGTTGTTCGGATGCTTTCAGCAGCCGCAGCTCCTCGAGGGTCTAAGCTGTCCATCAGGGCTGTATCCAGACGTGGGTGTTTGCTGATCCGAACAGGAGGTTTCTGATGTTGGCCCCAAGAATGTTAAGGGGTTGGAAAACAACAGTGAAGCTGCCCAGGGACATATGTTACCTCTCTGCCCTGGGCTGAGTGTTGGATACGGCCAGATGAGAATGGGGGTGAATATTTGATGTTTTCTTCCTTTATTGAAAATTAATAATAGTAAAAGGGAGCTGTCTTTTACAGAGACAGGAGAGGGGAAAAAGAAACACCAGGGAAGGTTGATTCAGCAGTTGAGATGGTAGCCTGGGTCTTGCACTAGCCAGGAGCTATTCCCAGCTTTGACTCCAATTTCCCACATGACCTTGGTGAAGGTTGCATGAGCCTGTGCCCTGCGTCTGCTGTCTGTGGCTGCTGGCGGGGCTGCAGCCTCGCTGGGGACAGTGCTCTCCCCATACCTCGGTTTCCCCACCTCTGAAGACAAGGATGGTGGCATCTAAGAGAGATTTCTCAAAGACAGGTATCTGCTGAGGGAAAGGGCAGCAGTGAGCGTCGTGCCAGAAAAACAAGACTCAGGCTCCTTATCTTGAGGGCAGATCAAAACCCGCAGTATTCATGTGATGGTTGAGGCTGAAGCGTGTTCCTCCTTCGCGGAGGAGAGCTGAAAGCACACACATGGCTCCACGTAACCGCACAACTCGATCGCTCGAGGTGGATCATGTGGCCCTGCCCTAAATATCATATTCTTTGGGAAAAAATTCCCATCCAAATTTTGTGGCTCAGGGGGTTCCTAGTTTAGAGAAAGAAAAAGAGCTTCATTAGCAAATTCTTCAGCTGCTGAAGAGCTCTCGTTTCCGGTCTCCCAACTGCCATGGGGCATCTTAAGATATATAGAGGTCGTTGTGTTTAAACAAAGGACACACAGAGAAAATAGCTGCAATTTATGGGTGCGGCAGGAGGGGAAATGCTTTGAGAACTGGTTTTTGTAATTTTTTTTATTTAGAAACAGGCAGAGAGTTTATTTTGGTCAAGAGATGGTCACACACACCGGCTTGAAATGGCAAAACTACGTAAGGAGAATGAATAGTCATAGTCTCACACTGTTCAAACTCAAAATGCATTTGGGGAAATGCCTCCCCCATTTGCTGCAGTCCAAGTGATATCCATCAGTTTGGGGTTTGTTTGCTTAAATTTGTTTCTGTTAAGGCTATTTCCTCAATCTAGGCTTTTTTTTCCTTCTTAAATTGATCTTATCCTCGTGCTCCTTTAGCTTTTAAAGTCCTATAGAATGAATGAGGAAGGGGAACTTCTCATGTCCAGCTTCACATCCCCATCTCTCCCACTCGAGTCATTATTTTCTCCCAAAGCATCTTCCTGCTGAGAGTGTTCCCCTTTGAGCTGGGGGTTGGCAGCATCTGCACTGAGGTGCCTCGAGAGGACTCTTTATTTTGCTAAGGAAAGAAAAAACCAAGCCCTTTTCTGTATTTGCTGCTTGGTTGGAGGTGAATGTTTCCCATTGCTGCTGCTCTTACTGAGAGTTTGGCTGTGGAGGAGGAAGTGTTTGGATGAGGAGTGGAAGCATCCCAGTATCCAAGGGGTCACTTTGAACTGGGCTCTGAATCTGGTTCAGATTTCAGAGTTTTGACCAAGGATTTTGGGTGAAAACACACCCAGATCTGTCCCTACCTGCACAGATTTCTCCCTTGCGGGCCTGTTCAATGCAAGGTTCGTCCTCTGCTTGGCTCCTTTCCTTTTTGTTGTTTGTTGCCTGAATTGTTCTCTCCAGACCAGCCCTACCACTCACACCCAGTTCCTTGCTGGTTGCAGAAGATTGAGTCCGCTGGGAAAGCAAAGAGTCTAAACAGGATGGATGAAAGGAACCAACTCGGAGGTGTGGGATGCCTGGGGATGGGGAGCTCCCGTGGTACCCATGGGATGGATATTTTGGGAGAGGTGCCGGCCCTGCACGTGCTTTGCTCTCTGATGTGCCTGAGTAGGCACGGGCTGGTCGCCAGTAACCTGCCTGTGACCTCTCCAGCCTTAAATATTCAGCATCTTTTGAAAGGAACAACAGTGCTTCACTGCCTTCCCTTTGCCGGCAGGTCAAGTGCCTGTTTCCCTTGGCCAGGAGATCCATCACATCCTTGGAACATCTCCATTCATTACCTTGGATAATGATAGTTTGTGGGGTCCTTCAGAGAAGGGTGGACTGGGACCCCCTACCCAGACGCACAGCTGCTGCAGGATTAGCTCCTGCCTTTCCCCCTGCACCGAGGATGACGTTAGGGATTCAGCCCACATCCCAACTCACAGGAGCACATAACAGCACTTGCTCCTCTTCCCAGCCATCTAGAAACACCAAAAAGCACAGAGCTGGGAAGCATGGTCCTGCTGTGCTAAATCCCAGGAGCAGACCCTGAAGGCTCGAGGAATTTCCTGGGGTTCCTGTTGTGCTGCCCACACGTCACTCAGCCAGGGTTGGCGTGGTGCCTGGCGGTTGTTTTCCATCAACATCCTGCGAAAGCCGCTGCGAGGCCAGGCCCCCAGGGACAGGGACACTCGTCTCCCCACGGTCACGGAGACGCCTGCCAGGGCTTGTTTTGGCAGGGGTGGTGGCACCTGGCTGGAGAACAGGACCCGGGCATGTGTCCGTTCTGCCTGTCCCAGATGGGAAAGGACACCTGTGCAGAAGGAGCTGGCAACATTCCAGCACTGAACCCTAATTCCCATTTTTGCATTGAAGCCCTCTCCTCCACCCCCAGCCCCAGGAATCGTGCTTCTGGCTCTCGTCTGGGAGTTCAAGGAATTATCTGTGCAGGGAGCGAGCCTCTCCCGTGGTGTGTGTAATCCTGTTATGCCTACAGCAGGGAAGGCATCTTGGAGGAGTGCTGGAGATGGCTGGGATGCATGAGGGGAACACGTGCCATGGGGGGCTCTCGGTACCAGGACAGCACGGCTGCGTGCGTGGGGCTCTGCGTGGGGAAAACCCCTGAGGGTCTTTGTGCCCCACCAGCACCCTTGGGAGGCAGGGATGGGGCTGAATGCACTGAGGCTGGAAGGAAGGTGCCAGGGAAGTAGGTGTGACCGTGTGGGGTGCAGCAGTATGATGCTGGGTGCAGTGATGGGATGCTGGATGTAGCGAGGGGTTGCTGGGTGCAGGATGGGACTCTGGGTGCAGCAGTGGGGTGCAGGGTGCAGAGCTTTGCAAGAGGAGCATTACTGCCTTGCTGGACCTTTGCTCCCTCTTGCTGGCATTTCCCCACCAGGATCTGTGCTCTCCAGGGAAGACTGCTGGGGCTGGACATGCTGTGTTTCCCACTGTAATGCTTTTATGGTGATTATTCCAAAATTCTGGGGAGGCAGCTGACCCCACACAGGTGACTGAAGACAACATTTCCCAGAATTTAGTTAACTTTGGAGACTTGAAGCCAAAACCAGTGGCTTCCAGACTCACTCCATCAACAGCCCTTGGCCAAGCAGCCGTGCTGGTGTCTCCCCCTCTTTGGGCCTGTGTTTGCTGGTGTGAACTGGGGGGGGTCTCGATGGGTGTCGGGGTGAGCAGTGGTGATGCTGCTCATCCACCCCCATCGCCTTCCGTCAGCTCCTCCTCACAGCCCGCCTGGGGGCCACGAGCCAACCCCTTCCTCGCTGGGGATTGTTTTGCAAGCAGCGTGACAGGATGAGGAGGAAATGTGCCAGGAATGGCTCCATGTCTCCTCTTGGGAAAATCGGAGTCTATTTTTAATCCCCCCTTCCCGCCCTCCCCCCCTGCTCCTGCTCCCCTGGGACAGCGGAGCCGATGGGGCGCAGGCAGCCGTGGCCTGCGTGCTGCTGCTGGAGAGAGCTGCCCGTGCAGGCATGATCCTCGTGCTGACACACACGGCTTCCCCATGGCACGCTCGTGCCCTGGGCGGCCACACAAATCCCCCATGTGATGCACAAACATGCTCTTGCCATCAAACTGCCCTCCCTGCCACCCCACGGGTGCTGCCCCTCCACACTGCCCATGCATGGCCTGGCCCTGCGATGCTGCGAGAAATCTCAGTTATCCTCTAGCACAGAGGGCGTCTCTCTGCACCCCTGAATCAGCCAGAGCAGCGATGCTGCATCCATGGCAGAGCTTAAAGCTGGAGTACAGTGGGTGAGCGAGATGGGGGAGGGCAGTGTCAACTGGCTCTTGGGGTGGAAATGCTCTCCAGGCCTGTCTTAATGCCCATGTAGGTGCTCCAGCAGAAGGTGGTGCTGAAAGACAGAAGATGTATTACGAATTTTGGGGCAGGTTGAAAAAGGGCTGGGGACTGCTCAGGGCTTGCTGCAGCTATGTGTCAGAGCCTGTCCTAGACTGAAGGCTCAACTCCTTTTCTTTCTTCTTTTACAGATTTCTCCACCCAAGTTAATTCCACGTCCCTGAACTCTCCCACGAGCCGGGGGCCCATGGCCACCCCATCGCTCCACCCGTCCATCGGGCCGGGCATCAGCTCCTCGCTGGGCTCCCCAGGCCAGCTCCACTCGCCCATCAGCACCCTGAGCTCACCCATCAATGGCATGGGACCTCCGTTCTCCGTCATCAGCTCCCCCATGGGCCCCCACTCGATGTCCGTCCCCTCCACCCCCAGCCTGGGATTCGGCACCAGCAGCCCGCAGGTAAGGGGAAGGTGACAGGAACATTGCTCCTGTCTGTTTAACTGGAGAGAATCCACCTGCATGGGATCCCCAGTCCAGATCCAGCTCTGGTCTCCCTGCTGCCAGCCCTGGTTTGCAGGAGGCTGCACTGGCCAGGCAACCACAGGGAGATCAACTCCACTGCAGGCAGCAAAGGCAGGTGCCAAAGGGTGGCAAAAAGCGGGAGCCTAAGGAGGAGACTAAGCTGGAGGAATCCTGCTCCTCTGGCCAGAGCTGGGTGGCTGCAGATATCTTTGAGGCTGCCCTGGGTGGGCTGTGGGAGAGCAGCACTGCCTGAATGTGACCGTCCGTCATCTTGTCCCTTGTCTGTCTGCAGGCTGGGGCTGCAAAGGGAGCAGTGACTGCTGGGTCACCTGGGGGCTGGTGTCACTCGGGCAGGAATCAGCCTTGCTAGGACTATCTACACCCCTTCTTCCCACCCGAGCAGTGTCCCCTCCCTGGGAACCACCACGTCACCTCTGGAGCCTGCAGCCCCCATGGCTTGCAGCGAGGTGTCCCCTGCCCGCTGCCCCTCGCTGGTGGGGCTGCTTTCTGCTCGCAGGGGAAGGACTGGCATTTGCTGGCTGAAGATTACGTAAAAAACCTCCAACTCCAAAGAGATAAGCTCTTTTTAAAAATAGCAGGCTCGGGGCGTGCTGGCCAGCCCCTGCCACCTGTTGCTGGCTGCTCGCACGGTATATGTTTAGTAAAAGGGCAGATTAAGGAATTGGCCACCACCTGCCACTTGCTGTGGGTTTATTTATTCCCAGCCCTCTCTGCAAGTCAAGCACCTGCCGGCACCTTTATTTTTAAATATTGGCCTGATTTATTTGCAGAGATAACAGGTCTTTCTGCCCTGGGGTGGACTGAGTCCCATCCCCAGGGACCCCCAGGACCCAGCTTCCCTGTGCTGGCTGGATTGGTGGCAGCTTTAATTGCCTTGAATGGGCTTCTCCCATTCAAGATCCAGCCCGTGGTCCCCATAAATATGTGGGGATCTGCATCCCACAGCCCAGTGTGGCTGGGTCTGACCAGATCCCACTCCCCAGTGCGGGAGATGAGTGGGGTGGACACGGCACCACCCGTCCCATGGCCAAGGGAAGGGGAACTGAAACGATGTCTGGGAACAATCATCCAGAGCAAAATTAGCAGTGAGAGCACCGAAATGGTAGGGAAGGAGTGGAAAGAGGGGTTATGAAGCAATGCAGGGGTGAGCCACAAGCTGGGGAGGAAATGGGGAAGGGGTAATGCACCCCCAGCTTTGATTATAAGGTGCGGTTTGCTTTAGGGACTGGTGAGCCAGGGGTAGCAAAATAAAGCACAGCCACAGGGCAGAAAGGGGAACTGAGAGCATGGTCAGATGGTGCTGGGGAATGAACCAGCAGCGTGGTGGCTCCAGCCCACTCGGTGCGGTGCAAGCGCCCGTCCTTTGCTCAGGGACTTGTCTTAAGTGGTTTTCCTAGGGGTGACAGTTAGGAGGTCTTGAGCCTAATGGCTCCTGCCATCTGTTCCCTGTCTGGGCACATTAGGTCCCTGTCCCATCCCTGTCCCTGCAGCTTGTGGAGGCGCCTACCTGAGCCCGTGGAGGAGCACGGGAGGAGGAGGAGGGTGTGGGCAGGCTGTGGGGCTGATGCTCGGAGGGGAGCTCGGCAAAGCGCCGGGGGTAATGAGGCGTGCGGCCCCCGTCGCCGGGCAGGGCTGGCACTGATGGAAGGTGGTTTGAATCAGATGGCAGATGCCACTTGCCATCAGACCATGCTTCGTCGCCTCTGGAAAGCCAGCGGAGCAGAAGGGCATGAGGTGTGTGAGGTGTGGTGGGTCCCGCGGGGTGGGATCCATCCACCCCAGCTCCTGCCGGCACCGGTGTGGGAAGGAACCAGCAGGGTCTCGGAAGGCAGGGTGCTTTCCCTCTCCTGTTTGGTCTGGTGGCATCGAGGAGCCAGCAGCCCTTGGTGCCAGTGCCAGACGATGCTCAGAACGCTCCCGGCGCCCTCCCCTCAACACTTTCCAGGACTTCACGTGGCTTCCAAATGCAGCCCCAAAGTTGGGATATGGGGCAGGGTGTCCTGCTGCGAGGTCCCAGCACCCAGGGAGCACCCATCAGAGAGAGAATGCTTGCACCAGGCTGAACAGGGGGCGAGGTGTGCAAGACAGGAGCTGGCTGAAGGCAGGGGTGTTTTGTGGTGGTGAGCGAGGTCCCAGCCACATTGGGAAGCTGAATCCATCAGCTCTGCTGCTTGCCGAGTGTTATGGTGTATTTAAACCCTCTTACCTAAAGATTCTGGGAAAAGAGGAAAAAAAAAGTAGGATTTTCAATAAGAGCTGAAAGGGAGGGACTTCCCACATGTTTTGCAGCCGCCCCAGGCATCCCTGGCAGCAGCTCGGGGCGCCCAGGGTGAGTGGGGAGAGATCAGACACAGGATTAGGCTTTGCAGAGCCTCTCTCTGCCTTTGCACAGTGATGTTTGTCGGGGGAACAGAGAAGGTTTAGGGTTGTTGTTTTTTTTCTGGTTGGGAAGAGGAATAAAGCTCTGCCTGCCAGAAAGAGCATAATTTGGTCCCCGGTGCAATGAACTGAACAGGGAAGGGAGAGGAGCCGAGGAGTCCCGGCGTCATTGGGGAAGCAGAGCATCAGTTCCTCCCTGGTCTCTGCTGAGCCAGAGTTGTCCTGTCCAGAGCAGAAGTGCTGTGCCAAGGCAGGGGCTGCTGCCCCCCTGCCTCCTCCCTGCCTGCATGTGCTGCCGGTTTCGCTCGGCGGCCGCCGGCGGAGAGGGGAGGCACAGGGCAGGCGCCAGGGCGCCGTGGGAACCTCTGGCTGCACGTGGGGCCTCCGCTGAGGTTTCGAGCTGGTGTTGTGAGAGGAACCAATGACTTCCCCTACCCCAGCCTGGGGCTGACTCAGCTCCCATCGGGGCATCTGTTGATGCATGGAACTATGTAGGGTGGTGGGGCCCCCCCACCCTCCCAGGCGGGTGCTGGGGCAGGGTGCAGGGCTTTGTGCCATCTTCCTCTACCCATTGTCCCGAGATGTTCTTGGGGAGCTGTGTGGGTGGACTCTGTGGGCTACTGGGGCTGGGGGAATTGGTGGTGAAAAGCCTGTCTTCAGCAGGTGGCTGATGGCCCCTGTCCTTGCTCCTGTGTGACACCAGGTAGTGACGCAGTGCAACAGGAACCATAACCACCAGTTGCACCTGGGAAAGGTGCCTTCCCATCTCTGCCAGTGGCTGCTGAGCAAAACCAACAGCACACATAGGCAAGGAGGAAGCAGAGGGGGGCAGCAGCCCCCGCCTTGGCACAGCACTTGTGCTCTGGGCAGGACAACTCTGGATCAGCAGAGATGAGGGAGGAACCAGTGCTCTGCTTCCCCAGTGACACTGGGACTCCTCGGCTCCTCTCCCTTCCTTGCTCAGTTCATTGCACTGGGGATTGAATCATGTCCTTTCTGGCAGGCAGAGTTTTATTCCTCTTCCCATCCAAAAAAAAAATCAAGCCCCAAAAATCTGCTGGAACCAGTGACCCCGAAGCCGTTGGAGCAAAGTGGTGCTGCAGCACCGGCAGCGTCTGCTCACGGAGCAGCACAGACAAGCACAAGCTCTGTGTTTGGGGACCCACAGCTCCCAAAGAGAGATGCTCCTGTCTGGGCACCCGCTCATCCCTCCCCTCTCTGCCCTATCACAGCATAACTGAACAGCAGTTAGAGCCCAGGCGGGTATTCCTCTGTGGCACCAGGTCCCGGCTGCCTTTGATTCATCAGCTGGCAGAGGCAGGGCGGGAGGGGGAGGCAGATCTGTCACATTTCTCCAGGGTGGGTTTACTTTGCTCTGTTCTGCAGTTATTAGTCATCTGCCTGCCAAATATTCCCCACCAGCCTGGAGACTGTAAAGCCAGAGGAACGGCTGTGCTCCTCTAATTGACAGATCACAAGCCCTGGGACTTCCCTGAATTAATTTGTGAGGAGTGCAATCGCGGAGTTATCTCTATTAGCAAGAGAAACACAACAAACCGAAGCACAAATCCTGCATATCCAACCTGGATTTAGAAGTTGGCAGGGATGGAGCTTCTGTGACAATCCCTGGCAGGCTGGTCCCCAGGAGGACAGCCACAGCACTTGTAGCTGGCGCAGCACCCAGAGCTGACCCAGCCTGGCCCCTCCCTGCCCACCCCCAGACCTCCTTGAACCTGTCCTGGGCTGGGCAGGGTTGCTGTGAGCTTGTCTTCCTTATCCTGTATAGAATAATAGAATAATGGAATGGTTTGGGTTGGAAGGAACCTCAAAGCCCACCCAGTTCCATCCCCCTGCCATGGGCAGGGACACCTCCCACTGGATCAGGGGGCTCAAAGCCCCATCCAAACTGGCCTTGAACACCTCCAGGGATGGGGCAGCCATGACTTCTTTGGGCAACCTGTGCCAGGGCCTCCCCACCTTCATCATAAAGAATTTCTTCCTAACATCTCATCTAAATCTTCCCCCTTCCAATTTAAAGCCATTCTTCCTCATCCTATCTCTATGTGCCTCAGTTTCTCTCTGTCCATGGGGGATAACAGCCCTGCCCTGCTGCACAGGGCAATGTGGGAATCAGCCCAGGAATCCTTCACTCAATACCAGCACAACAGGACCACGCCAGCATCCAGCTTCCACCCAGTTTTCTGCTTTTTTTACTGACTTTTGGGGCTGAACTCACTGGGGTGGGAAGGAGAGGCGTGTGGAGAGGCTGCTGGAAGTTGCAGAGAAGTGTCCCACCCAAGCCAGCTCTGGAAAGCCAGGCCCTGTTGCATCTGGGATCTGTTTATTTGCTGTGGAGAGATAATGCTAAAAGGATGTCTAGAAATTGCTGAGCTCAAGCGTGAGTGTCCTGGCCTTCATCATCTGTGCAGGCATTCACACCCAGCCAGCAGCTTTCCCACAAACCATTGCTGCAAGTCATCTTTCCTGCTCTACATCCCGAGGTGGTGTGAAGCTGGGGTGGCTTGCGAGTGTGTGACCATGGGGGCTGTGCCATGGCTGTGTCATGGGCAGGGGTCTGGTGGTACAGGAAGAACTGGCTTTGCCCTTAAATCATGCAGGAGCTTCCTTTGTGGGACCAGCAGTGTCAGCCCTGCGTGGTTCCTGGTGCTGGCAGTGAGACCTGGTGGCATCCTGCTCCCCACTAAGCACTGTGCTTGTCTCAACAGCTCAACTCACCCATGAACCACCCTGTCAGCAGCTCAGAAGACATTAAGCCACCTCTAGGGCTCAATGGAGTCCTCAAAGTGCCAGCACATCCCTCAGGAACGATGGCCTCCTTCACCAAGCACATATGTGCCATCTGCGGGGACAGATCTTCAGGTAAGCTGGTACCTGTCCTGTGAGGGGCTCACAGCAGCACGTTCACGCTTTGCTCACGTGTAGGTGCCCTGGGAGAGAGTGTTGAGGATTTGCATGGCTCCTGGTGTCCCTGCAGCACAGCACGAGCAGGCAGACAGTCTCCATCAGGAGAAGGAGCCTGCCTGTGCCCTCAGAGGTGGGGATGAAAAGTCTTTATTGACCAGCCTCATGGTCGAGGGCAGGCTCTGACCTGAGCCAGGAGTCACCAGGTCTCAGCTTTGCAGTGATGTTGTATCCTCACCTGGGGCAGCACAGCCCATCTGAAGACAAGGCATTAGTGAGTGTCTCTCTCTCCACCCATCCTTTGATCCATAGTGGTCTTGTCACATAGTGCCAGCTAAAAAGATGTGCTTCACAAAGAGTCTCTCCACTTGAGGGAGATGAAGATGTGCTGATTCCCTTTATTCTCATGGTGGTTTAAAAGCTTTTTGCTCCATAAGTACTCTGGTCACCTAGTTGTGAAATCCTTAGGGACACCTTCTGTGCCTGTCGGGCTCCAGGGCTGGAACAGGAGGTGCAGAGCTGTCTGGGTTGTGTGTCCAGTGTGGGGAGTCCTGCTGAGTCACGAGGGGTACGGGAGGGCACCCCCTGTTTCAATGCTGCTCTGCCTCTCCCCTGATGTACAGCTAAGAAATGGCAAGGGCTTTACCTGGATGTAAGGCAGGTCGTAGCCCACGGAAGCCACCCTGATTTTATGGAAGTCAAATCAAGTCGAAGCCACTGTTCTTCACCTCCTACTCACAGCTCTGAGAAACCTCAGCATCCCTTAGACAAGGAGATCCCCTGGGAAGAGCTGATGGTCTTTGAGGGGAGGGAGAGCAAAGAGAGGAGCTTGGGGGTGCTCATGGGTCCTTTTAACCTGAGTTACATCCCCCCTGCAGGTAAACATTACGGGGTTTACAGCTGTGAGGGCTGCAAAGGTTTCTTCAAGCGCACGGTGCGGAAAGACCTCACCTACACCTGCCGCGACAACAAGGACTGCTTGATCGACAAGCGCCAGCGCAACCGCTGCCAGTACTGCCGCTACCAGAAGTGTCTTGCCATGGGGATGAAGAGAGAAGGTAAGGCAGGGAGAGCCTGGCCCGGGCACCTGGGGCTGCTGCAGGTACCTTTCCTTTGTTAGGAGGCTCCAGTGAGCTCCTGCACGTTGGCAGCGTGGTGGTGACTCCTGCGTGTTGGCAGCCCCAACAGAGTGGGGCTCTGATTTGCTTTTGTCCCACAGCCATGGTGGAAAGTCCTGGAGCAGTGCTCGGGTGATGGATGGGTGCACATCAGTAATTGATGTCCTTCTTGTTTCCCCATGGAGGTGTTCAAGGCCAGGTTGAATGGGGTCTTGAGGAACTTGATCCAGTGGGAGGTATCCCTGCCCGTGGCACATGGTTTGGAACTGGATGGGCTTTGAGGTCCCTTCCAACCCAAACCATTTTGTGATTCTATGAAACGACGCAGTGCCCAGAGGCACCGAGCAGGGCACCGAGGAGCAGGGGGGCAATGCAGGCAGAGAGTGTTCATGAGGTCGTTTGCTGCCGTGGAACTCGCACTCCAGGTTTTGCACCGTCTGCCACGTGTTGGGAGCGGCGATGGCAAATACTCCAAGCTCTTCCCTTTCCCTGCACAGCCCCATCAAAGAGAGGTGTGAAAGCTGTCGGGGCTGAGTGCGTTTCGGGTGACAAATGCTGCCACCTGGCATGGCCTTTCTCTCGCCGTGCAACACAGGGTGTCGCATCCTGGAGAACTGGCGCTGAGTAGGGAACACTGGCAAGATAAAGATCGAGTTTAGTCAGCTGGTTACTAATCACTCTGCTGCTGGGGAGGTGAGAGGCTCCTGTTGCTGCTGTTTGTAGTGCAGGATGGGCAGGAGAACTTGGTGAAATAGAATGAAATAGAAATTCTCATCAGAATCATCAGTGCTGAGCCCCGGCTGCTCTAACTCAGTAACATTCCCCTAGCAATACCAATACTGGGGTTTTTTTGTCACTGAGAGGAAAAATGAAATTCAGTCTCCTAAAAAGATATCCCTCCCCTTATTGGAATTTAAATTTGGGATCTAAAACTCCCTAGCAGTGCCTTTTTTAAATGCACTTTTTAAATGCTGACTGCATCTGTTTTAAACTCCCGGCAGAACAGGCTTTTTAGCAGACGTGATGTGAAAACGACCCTGCGGTGCTGCTCGGTTCTCTGCTTCCTCCTCCCCTTACACCTTCAGAGCCACACTTGCCTCCCTGACCGGCTGATAAACCCATCCCTGTGCCCAAGTCGCTGTGGTTGTGACGAGCAGCGCTCCAGCCCGAGGCTCTTTGAAGAGCACTTAGTCTTGTCTGGAGCATTGATTAAACAGGGAGAGTCGGAGCTGCGCCAAGTGCTGAGCAGACCCCGGCAGCTCCGTTACCTAACGACCCACCCTGAGCCCAGTCATCAAATGTCAAAGCTGTCTCTGCTTGAGGTGTAGGGGGATTGCAGTGGGCTGGGAGGCAAGGACAACCAGGGGACATCTCTGGCCCTGCAGGGCTTAACCCTTTGGTGCTCTGAAATGAAGCTTTCTGGCCTAAGCAAGAATGAGTTTCACAGGAGGCAGCGGCTCTGCCACGTGCGGCTGTAGGCAGAAAACTAGTTGGAGAAAGCAGGTGGTTGGAGATGTGGAAGAGGTGATAACACATTGCTTTTGATAGGAACACAGTGCACAGCTGGAACCTCCAAGGAACATCACCGGGCAGAGCTTGGGGTGCTCATGTCACCTTCCCCATGCTCACTCAAACCAATACATGTTTGATAGAGGGTTTTGATAGAGCCATCACCATGGAGCAGTTGCAGGGTCTCCCATCTCCTCGTGCTCTACCCTTTCTTTGCCTCCTGTCTTTGTTATCCACTTTGCGTCATTTCCACTTGGTGGGAAAGGGTTTACCTCTAGTCTTAAATGGAGAGGTGGACACATTCAGAAATGCCTCTAAAGGTGAGCGGTGCTGCGTGTGCGAGGGGCTGGCATTGCCATGGCTGCTTTGCAGATGAGCACGGAGCGTGCAGGATCCGTAGAGGGAGAAAAGTCTGATCTCACCAGGAGACTTGGGTGGCTAAAAATAAGCCAAGAAGTCTCCTGTGTGTTCAGCAGCAGCGCTTGCTTCTCAGGTGGAGAAATGCAGATGTGGAGCATCCCATTACCCTGATGTTGCCTCTGGAATCTTGTACGAGCAGCTGGAGATCCACTCTCATTCCAGACCCCCAGAACTTCTCAGCCAACATCTGTGGGGAAGGAAACATCAGTAATGCTTTAGCTCTGACATCCAGTGATCAGGTACCTGCCTCACGTGTGTCGTTAACGGTGATTGCACGGGCAGCACCACTGAAATTATAGGTCCATTAATTAATTTCTAAATGGTGGTGGAATTCCCCAGGGAGTACGTACAGTGTGAGGACTCTATTAATTCATCTTGATTAACTTTATCACAACGAATACCAAATGAATTCGTAACGTTCAGCCAATTATTTAAAAGTGTGACAGATGGGATCTTCATAACTCTGGAATTGCACTCAGGTGGTGCTGGCTGATCGTCTGATGACAGCGTTGTGCAACGACAGCTATGGAAAAGGGCATTAAGCTGGTGTATTGACAGTCAGTAGATGTTTGGGGTATAATCCCCACGTGGGGAAAGCTGGAATAACTCCCTTGGTCCCCAAATAAAGCTCTCTTTTGTTATAAACCTAAAAATTCAGTGTCTCATGGCAGGTTTGGAGATGTCCTGGTCTTGTCCTAGACCTGAAAGTGAGGAGTTGGATCTCGCTAAGCTTTGATTTCGAGCAGTTCTTGAGTTTCATGTGTGATGTCCACCTAATTTATCACAAAAAGGTCTCCTTCCCATTGCATCCATCACTGTTGCTGCCCATCCACTTTGCCAGCCAGGACCCTTGTCCTTGTCCCTCTACCTCCACAGCACCTCTGTTTTGGGGAAGTTCTGGGCTAGATCCTGCATTCCTTATTTGTTTTGCCTAACTACTGACTTACAGCATAGCTGGCTTTTATTTTCTAGTGTAAACAGTTGCATCTTTAGGTAAAAGAGCCAGGGTAATAGGCCTCATTTCCCTAAAACTATCTTGCTCTGGTGATTTAATTTATAGCTACATAAAAGCATAGTAGATTTCTGCCAGGGAAGTCTCTCTCCTGCAGCCCAAAGGTATTTGTATGTCATGGAAGTACAGTTAAACCCTCTGAACTAAGTGTGATAGCTCTGGTGAGAGAATACCTGCTAAAGGCATCCTGCATGGTGGTGAGCAGCGCTGTGACCTGCAGGGTGGTGCTGGGAAGAAGAGGGCTGAGGCCACGTTTGTACCCCAAAACCTGTGCTGGAAGGGTAAAAGGAAGAGGCTTTCTAAGGAGTTGGTTTAGAGGAGTGAAGGCACCGAGGGCCTTTTGGCAGCTGATGGAGCTCTGGAAGGGTTTGTTCCCGATAGCTGGGGAATCTCTAGGTGGTCATGCCAAGAGCAGACGTGGAGGGATGGACCTTGACCACATCCTCTAGGATGGTGCCTGGCCAGGGCAGATGAGGCAGTGCAGCCACAGAGCGGGGAGGCAGGGGGTGGCTGCGGGGAGCTACTGGAAGGATGAGTGATTGCTTCAAGGCTACAGGGCATAGCTTTTACAATCAGGCTTCAAGGATCTTGTCTCAGAGGGGTGAAAGCCTGCAGAAGGAGAAGATTTGCTTGTGTCTCTTCTTGCTGCTCCCTGTTCAAAATATTTAAGATAGATCCTGATGCTCTGCTCACGTGGAACGAGCCTTATGGGCTCTGAGGTATTGCAGCTGTAATAAATAAGCAACTGGGAGCATTTTTTCCCTTATGAATTACTGCCAGCTTTGTGAGGCTTTGGTTTTTGTACTCTGTCTCCTGCTAAGTACCGGATAGTCAACAAAATTAAGATTACCATCAGGGATCTTGACTAATGCAGGGATTATTATTGTGGGGGTGGCTGTTTGCATGCAGAAGCATAACTCTCTCTGCTTGATCTGTTCCTCGGTAGGGTCTAAGGTGTCTGCATATCAGCAGCCTTATACTTTAAAGGGAAAAAGTGGAAGCTGCCTGTGAATTAGAGAGGCAGAGGTCTTGTGGAGAGGTGGGAGTAAACCCTAAGGCTCTTGGGATGAAGGCATCTTGCAGGCAATGCCATTTGCTGGGGTTAACTGCAGAGGTGAAGGGGGCCATCGCAGCGTACGGACTCCACGGCCTCGCGTTGCAGCCGTCGCTATCTCGTGTAAGGAGGTCCCAGCCCCACCATTGCTGGCAACGCCTCTGGATCGCCCAGCGAGCAGGAAATACCAGTGAGGAGCCCTTTCTCATGCTCCCGCTGGCCGCCCTTGGACCGCTCACAGGGAGCAGACGTTGGGAACCGGAGCAGCCCGGCCCTGCTCCCTCTCCCTCATCTCCTTCCCCCACGCTGCCTCCGGACATGAGCGGCTCCTCGCATGAGCCAGACCCTCTCTTGGACCTGCTGGGTTGCCCTACTGGGGGCTTCCACTGCCCAAGCTGAAGCCTGAAGCTGCAGAGCACCAACAGTGTTTGGTGCTGACTGGGTGAAATGGTGTTGATGCGTCTCCAACGGGAAGCTCGTAGCCCATCTGGAGACCAGAAGACTGTCCTTCCCCAACAGCTGAGGCTCAGGCTGCATACTTGACTCCCGAGATCCTTCCTAAATCCAGGCACAGATACCAGAACAGTGGTGGCCTGGGTACAGCATGACTGCAGCTTGCCTCTGTCGGCTGCCTTGATGTGGTCCAGGGTTGTGCTGTGAGGATCCAGGACATCTTCTGTCCAGTTGCACGTCTGGTCGCCGAGTTCACAGACTTCATTAAACTTCACAGCTTGAGATAATTCTTCCTCTTCCGCTGTGTTTGTGGGTTGGTTTCCCCCCTCCAGTTTGCATGGCTGAGTTGCTGATGGGTTTAACCTGGGGGGGGGTCAGACTTGCAGCAGGGAGTGACTCTAGTCTGCAACTCAGAGACCTCTGCATGTCTCTGGGGAGATGCTCAGATTAGTGACTTAGTCCAGAGGGACCAAAGTTTCCCTGTTTTAACCCAGGATGGCTTGGAGTCAGCTCCTGTGCTAACAAAGCAGTGGTTGAGTGATGCCTGATCCCCTTGCCATGGCTGTGTATCCCTCCTGCACCCCCTGCATCCCCAGCCATCCCAGCTCCTGGAGCATCTCGGGACCAACAGGAACAAGAGGAGTATAGAGAGAAAGAGCAGGAGTTCAGGTTTCCAACCCGTTATCCAAGTGAATGTAAAAGCAGGCAAGTGGTCATGCCCCAGTGAAGGGGCAGAGTTCAAGAGCATGGTTATTTTTAGTGATAATTTTGGAATGGAAAATGTCTTTCAGCTTAATGAGCTTGTTTCTTATCTCCTTTTAAAGTGCTGCTCTTTAACCAGCTGGTTAAATGATGCTGGGTTTGTTTTTGTTTTTAAGGATACTTTTAGGTTGAGAAAAAGGGTTTGGTTTATGATTTTCTCTCATTGCTTTAGTGGTGTTGCTGTCTGCTTGTGCTTTGCAGTGTCCAGTGTTTGAGAATGAAGTGGGCTTGCTGTTTTTTGCTTTTGTTTTCCAGAGCCATTCCCCATGTGGATTGACTGCATGCAAAGGTTTCAATCCACTTTTTAACACTCCATTTCACTGAAGTTACGTTATTTTAACATCACGGCAGGATTTTTGCCTATCTTGAAAATTCAGTATTCACTTGAAGTGTTGGAGAAAACACTTGTGTGTCAGCTTTTGAGATTGTTTGCAGTAGTAAAAAGCTGCAACTTGGGGAAAAAAAAGGGAGGCACAGGAAAGCAAAGCAGAAGAATTGCTGTCTGAATTAGTGCCTCAGCTGTCACGGCATTTTCAATATAAACATAAAACTCAGACATAAGTGCTTCAAAATGCTGATGATACACAGCTAAGATGTAACTTCATAAAAAAGCAGGAGAGCCTAATAAATTCCACCGGCAGTGAAATGGAAACCCCCAGTAACCCTCCACCCAGCATTTCATAAATAAAGCAGCCACCCGCTTGTAGGCTCAGAGAAGACTGTGCAGGTTTGGGTCTTGGAGGCCACCAGAGCCTGTGGGCTCTCCAGGTGGAGGGTGGTGTGCCCTGGTGATGCACATCCCCAAAATGCATCAGGTTGGAGCAGTCTGGAAAGCATCATCATCCCTGTTTGCCCTCTGAATCCCCGTGGCTGCTGGGGAATGGCAAGGGAGCAAAGGGGGTGAAGGCAGGAGAGGATCAGAGCGTGCTAAGAAGAGCAGGAGAGCCAAGGCCAAAAGGAGCATCTTCTGTTCACCCTTGGCTTTTGCACTGCCCAAGAACCAGGCTGAGCACCGGTGCCTGTCCCCGTGGCGCTGGGGGAACTCCACATGCTGAGTCTGTCTCCAGAGAAAAGCCCATTCAGTCCATTTTTGGTGGGAGTGAATTATTCTTCCCCCTCCTCCCTGCTGAAAAGAAACAAACCCCAGGCAGTCATCCGCGCTATTGTTCCTAGAGGGATGGATTTTCATCTCAGAAACAAGCGCTCATCTGTGTGAACGCAGGGTGAGTGGTAATTAGGAGCTGCTGTAGCCTCCAGCTCTCTGCCAGCAAACAAATGAGCACACGGGGCTCTCCAGTGCTTCTGCCTCGGTGGAAACCCCTGTCCCCTTGGTGCCTCTTCCTTTCCTTGTTGACATTCCTCTGGCACAACAGTGCAGTGCCCGTGAGGGTGACCGTGCCGCGGCGTGAGGGACCTGGCTTCCAGTGCCTGTGTTACATCTATGACCAGGCTTTAAAAACGGAGCATGCACTTGGCATCCTTCTTTTTTTTTTTTTAAATCCCATTAATCTGCAGATCACAGCTTTAGTTTTCTCTTAAAAACAAAAGAAAACTTTAGCCAGAGGTTTGGGATTCAGGGATACTGACTTCGCAGTATCCATCACAAGCCTTGTAATGGAGTGGCAGGAGTTGGGGATGCTGCAGTGGTTTCTCAGCTGAGTCCTCCCCTCAGTGAGCAGCTTGTTCTTCTCCAGCAGCTGGAAAGTTCTTTACTCAACCACAACCACAACCACCTACCCTGGTTGGTTTGGGCACCTGAGTTAGGTTGGGTGCTCACTTTCCAGGTGACTCAAACCTGCTTTTGTACCCATCAGATGCTGCACCACGAGGCAGGGCATCCAGTGTTGATGTGCACACCAGCAGAGGATGGATCTGGCATTTTTACATATCAGCCCTTGAACCTGAGCAGCTGAGGCTTATCTACAATCCTCAGGATGAGACAATTTGGTTTTAAACAGAGAGGTCACCGAGAAGTGGTCTTGACACATGGGGCTCTGTGTCTTGCTGTGCCGTGGCCTGGGGATGTACAGATGGGCTGGAGAAGCTCGAGATGAAAAATGACAGCAAGCAGCCTCAGGCAAGTACAGGTCAAATCAAGCAGAATGACACGAGAGCCTCTTCATCAGGTGCCATGGAAAACACAGGCTTCTGTCCTTGGCTTGGCTGAGACATAGCTGGAGGAGGTGGAGCTGCCTCTCAGAGCTCTTTGACTACAACATCTTTTTTTCTCCTCAAATGGATTGCGAGGCTTAAACGCTTCCCTTGTGTTAAGAGAATCAAACTAGAAAACCTCTCAACCATACGAATCTCCTTGAAGAAAAACAAAAGCGTTGGCACAGCCATCAAAACAGAGGAGAGAGGGAGGAAGCTCATCTCTGAAAACACGGAGCAGCAGACAGGGCTGGTGCAATGACAGCAGCTTAAGGCTGCTTTGCCTCGCAGGAGATTATTGTTTTCTGGGTTGCAGCAAGCAATATGCCTGGCTCTTCTCCTGCATTTAAAATGAAGGGACCCACACTGTTGATCAAATGCTGTGCCACCAGAAAGATCATCATCGTTGGGAGCAGCACAGTCCTCAGTGTGGATCTCATGGAACATTTGCAACCAGGGAGGTGAGGTGGAGAGACAAGGACACAGGCTCCTCTTGAGGCCTTCCCGCGTCCATCTGAGACGAGCCCCATAGTTTGTCTGTATGAGCCCATCTGCCGAGGCAGTAATTGAGTGTGATGGGAGATGGGACGGTCACGGTGGTCTTGCAGAGCCTCTTGCAGTTCTTCCCTCCTCTTGGTGAGCAGCAGCTCAGCCCCAGCAGTGAGGATGTGTTCTCCAGCCCTTCACCTCATTATCACCATCTTCTCGCAGCAGGAGAGCCCAGCTGAAGCTTGGAAAGGTCCTTGCAGGTCACGTTGTCGAGTGCCTTGTTATCACAGGCAGTTTAATCCTCTTCCCAAGGTCCTCTTGAGCAGAAGCTGGAGGTCTCCTTACCTACCCAGAAGGGCACAGTGCAGAGGGGGCACCAGTGATGGGCAAGAGAAGGGAGGTGGCAGTAGAATGAACTGCCACACCATGTCCTGTCCTTGGTGATCCTGTGAAGCACCATGTGTGAGACAGAAGGGAGAAGCATCTTGTGGCCTCTCTAGGGCAGAGAATATTTATTTTTTCCTAAACATACATTGGTTGTGCCACAAGGGAGAATCTGGGCTGGAGGAGGCAGTTGCAGAACCCCTCTGGCTTTTGGTCATTAGCCTGTGAGTTTACAACTCACATCGAAGGAAGAGAAAAATTCAGCAGAAGCAACCAGAGCCAAATGATGTAATGATCTTTATTTCTAAATTTTACTGTGTTACAGGGATGGAGCACCATCCATCCCGGCCCACAAGACATCTGGGAAGCCGAGAACAACAAGGTATTCCCATTTCAATATTACCAGACAGGCTGCCATGCAGCTGCCACGCTTGTATTTGTCTTTTTAAAAAGATAAATAAAAAATAAAGCCCCAAAGAAATCCAGCCATAAACCAAACCCATCTGAAAAATACATTTTTGTCATCCCCACCGTGGTTTATTGACTAATCCTCAGTGGGAGTGGGGAGTGGGCACCACAGTTAAGGTCCTAGGTCTTTATGGTGATGGGTCTCCTCACTACTGAAGATTTTCCTTCTCAAAAACATCCCATATTGCATGATGTAAAAAATAAAAAAGCTGATTTCCTCCAATACTTGCTCCTTCTTTCCCTCCCCTTGCCACAGCTGCTGTTTTTAACTACATCTCAAGAAGCACAGTCTCTATTCTTTCCTGAAATGGCCATGTGTCCCTCAGCCTCTCTACTAAGAAGGAGAACCAGCCTGTCAGGTCCTCAGCAGATCTGGGGAAATCCTGATTGCAGTAAATCACAGACATCTACCCCTGGGCATCTGCCAGTGGTGATCAGAGACGTGGAGGACTCTGCTGAGAAGCTGTGTGACTGGCAGCTCTTAGATGCTTCTCCCTGCTCCTTGCACCTTGGATGTCCTCTCTGTTCTACTGAGCTTCTGAAGCACAGGCTGCAAGGGTGGCTGCATCTAGAGGGAAGTCCAAGCCCTGGAACCCACAGAGTAGAAGGATCTTGAATGCTGACTGCGAATCCCTGCCCCTGTCAGGACAACGTGTTGGGTTTCCTACCCTGCAACTGTGTGATTCTGGGTGAACCTGAAACTAGGAAAGCAGAGACACTAAATTTGAAACAAATACAGCTTTTGGATCCTGAAGAGGGATTTGCCACTTGTGGAAGAGCAAGGTGACAGTAAGATGACCACCAGAGGCAGTGGTTTGTGTGTGCAATGGCAGTGGTACCCCAGACCCAGAGCTGTTGCAGGAGCAAACCTGTTGCTCACATGAAGAATGAAGCTGTTCCTACTTCATTCCTTGAGCTGCCCACAGGGAGAGAAAACACCATCCACAACTGAGTCAGCATCTGCAGCAGCTGCTGCTGTGTGGGCATCCCTGCAAGCTACATCTGACAGCCAGGGCTGGGTGGGTGTCCTGCGTTTTCAGCAAGTGAGGACCGGGTTGGGTTTTTAAACACCTGATAATGTGGGTCCTGTGAGCATGCAGCAACTGGACTTAATGTATTAATGTTGCCTCATCCTGCAGATCTTTGCCTTGTGGAAGACCTGTGCATGAAGCAGTTTCTTAGTGGGCAGGGAGGATAATGGTGTCTCTGAGCTCAGTAATGAGGAACTGGCACTGCTTTCCAGCAGCCCAGAGAGCCAGGGATCGGGGATGGGTGAAAGTCATCCAAGATGCATCAAAGATCACAAAGTGATGCCAGGCTTGTCCTGGCTTTGGAAGTGGCTGTCTGGTCTTGGAAAAACAGGGCCAGCAAAGCAGGTAACACTCTCCCTGGCAAGGATGTGGTTTATCTTTGGACCTGATGTGTACTGTCTGCTCTGCTGGTGCCCATCATTGCTGCTGGTGCCCATCTGGACAGGGAGTGTCAGAGGTTTTGCGTGGGGCTAAGCTGCATGGGCTCCGCTTTCCACAGTGAGCAGCAGCCCCAACTTTCTGGTGTAGCAGCTCAAAGGACAGATCAATAGAAAGAACTGCTTATATATATAATTCCTTCCCATCTGTCTCTTCCATCTATCATTTATATCGACTAGATTCAGCCTAATCACTAGCAAGCACTGACATGATGACCTGTAAGATTCACTCTCCTATAACCCTTCAGGTGTATCTAATTCTTCACCTCCAAGAAAGCCACTATTGGTTTTCATGAGGTTGAGATTTGTGGATTCCAGGCTTTAAGTACCCACTGTCTCCCCAGACCTCTGCAATGCTTTCCCACAAATCCCAGTGTCCAGATAACTCACTGGGGGCTAAGCAAGAAGATGTGTTTGTCAGATTAATGCCCTTTCCCAGTGCAATGTCCCAGAGGTGGAGGCTGTCCTTGTGTGCTTGATCTCAGAGTGAGGAACCATCCTTTCCACCTATATCCTTGACACCTCCTGTGCCTGTGCATCTTGTCTTTGGCATTTAAGACATTTTATAAAATCCCATTTGTTGAGAGTTTGCCTTTCTCTTAGGCTTTTCTGTTATTTACTGGGTGTTTCATCTCTTCTAATGTGCCCAAAGGAGTTTTGGTCCATCTGTGCTGTTGAAAAAGGGCTGGCATTAAGCAAAAATTTCAAGCCTTTTGGTGATTGAGAAAGCCGGGGGGGGGGGGGGGGAATTTAAGCAGGAATTTATGCTGGCTTGAAAAAGTGGAGAGAAGAATCTGTGCCAGACAGGAGCCAGACAGACAAAAGCCACGACACAAATCTGAGCTCTGACAGCCTCAGCCTACCTGGCTCTGGCAGACCAAGCAGAAAACGTTGCATGGGCTTTGGGAGCCTCTGCAGCCCATGAACTTAAGAACAGTTTGCAAAAAAAAAAAATGACCTCTTGCTTTTTGCATAACAGCTTTCACGTGGAAGGAGGCTGAACAGTCTTGGCGTGGAGCAAACAGCAATGCTGCACCCACGCCTGCTGCAGGAGAGCAGGGCAAACACTGGAAATCAGCCCCAGGCTTTCATGTGCTGGGGTGGAGCTGGGTTAATGGGATCAATGCCCATATAGGACTCTTTTAGCATGTCTTAATTTCCTGTTTTTTAAGAAAGAAGTTTTATGATCTCAATTTTGTTTTTGCACTTGGCATAGAGCTGGTGCCACCGATTGCCTGAAAAGCCTTATTGTGTTACAGACAGCTCTGATTTCCCTGGAACACCACCTGTGCCCCTGCTGCTTTCTCTTAACATCACATAACCAGCTTCAAATTCAGCACAGGGGTAAAGTGTTAGGATAATTGTCAATAAATAGCAGGCCTTTTACATTACTGAATGCCTCATTCAGTCCTCAACAAAGAACCAGGTAAGTTAAGGGAGTTGTTTCTCATGAGCAGCGATGGAAGCTCCTCTTGCTTGGGCTGTTCTTGACTAGGCTGGGCTAAAACATGCTGTGGGAAATGTGTGATTTAGGGTATGTAAGATGATTATTGAGAAAGAGGTAGTTACCTGTGTAGTTGTCTACATAAAGCTGCTTTGCAGGTTTAGGGAAAGCATGACATCCCAAGGTTTCAAAGGGACATCATTAATAATGATGGTATTAGCATCTAAGAAGTGTTTTTCATCTTTGTACTGCTCAGACATTAACTTGTCAGCACGTGCCATGCTTCTGGCAACATCACTCCTGCCACACAGGATTCGGGACAGGTCTCTCCTGTCTGTTTAGAAATTGCCCAGAGACAAAGTCAGGATGGTGGTTTGCACAGAGCGTCTGCTGGCCGGTCCTTGCTCCCAGCTCCTGTCCCGTGGTAGCTCCATCCTGCTGTGGAGCCTCGTGGCAGCCATTGGCATCACTGTTGGACCAGGGAGCTAGAAGACATAACATCCATGGAAATTCAGCACTGACAGGCTCAGAAGATGATTGAACACTGGACTTATGCATTAAACTGTCCAATTTCTCTTTTCTTTAGGATTCCTTTAGGCTTGTTTTCTTCCCCTGGAGCAGTACCCATCCATTTCCCTCTCCCGTGGTGACTTGCTGTGTAGCTTCCTTTGCTTTTCATCATGTGTCTTCAACCTTTTTGCTTCCAGGACTTCTTCCTCTGCAGAAAGGGGAGTTCCCTGGCAGAGGCCAGGTCTGAGAGGCAGCCTTGCTCCCTGTGCTCCCACAGGAGTGCAGACAGAGCAGCCCTCCCAGATTAGGGCTGCTCAGCATCTTCTCCCAACTTCACACTTGGGCTGTCCAAGCCTGAGACCCGCACTGGTGGAAGACTCAGGTGGGAGAACAAGGCATCAGACTGAGGGTGTTTTAGGGTTTCATGACTAAGCAATGCCCACAGCTCCGTGGAGCTTCGAGGTCCCAGCTCAGCCCGTGACACCATGGCCCAGGAGCCTTAGGCTGACGCTGTCCCTTCTCTGTTCACTTCCAGCCGTCCAGGAGGAGAGGCAGCGGGGGAAGGATCGCAATGAGAACGAGGTGGAGTCGACAAGTAGCGCCAACGAGGATATGCCTGTGGAGAAGATCTTGGAAGCTGAACTTGCAGTGGAGCCAAAGACAGAGACGTACATTGAAGCAAACATGGGCTTGACGCCGAGCTCGGTAAGACACCTCTCCCTTGGTCCCAACCCCATCCTGGGCACTCGGGGCAGAAGGGATGGCTCGTGGGGCATCAGGACTGACCAAGCGCGAACACAGCAGCAAGCCTAGGTCAGAGAGGGGTTGTCTTATGGGAGAAGGAATAGAGCTCAGAAATGCAACTTCTTGGCTTTGCTGGGGGTGCCGTGGGTGAGCTTAGATGAAAGGACGAGGAAAGCAAACCCTGTGCCCCTGCGTAACCAGCATCAGTGCTTTAGGCTGGCTAACCCAGGAGAGCAGGGACAGAGGCTGAAATGTCCCTCTGCATTTCCTAGGGCTCTGTGCAGCCAAGATGATGAAATGCAGCTATTTCTGGGAGGCAGAAGGACTCTGCAATATTTCTTTTCTACTACAATAGTACTTTAACTCTTCCTTTATATGAGGCTTGAACTGGAAATACCTTGTCTAGCAGGGCTTGACAAGAGATCTCAGAATCAAGCCTGTGTTTTTAGGAATAAAGTCTTGACTGCCTCTATGGGCTGCTCTTTCTGGCCTTTACCTACAAGGACACTTGATGGTTGGCTTGCCAGGTGAGGCTTTTCAGTGCATAAGGCTTTCTGCTAAGGACAGAGCCTGTTCCTCAGTGGAATGCTCCAGCAGCAGATCCAGGGCCATGGTGCTCACCTGCTTTTGAGAGCCCAGTTGCACCCTGCAGACAGCAATGCTTGGAGGGTCCTGTCCCCAGGAAGCTGCGAGGGGCTGTTCTGGAGGAGGCAGCTCAGCCGTGGTTAGCGTGGGGCTTGGAGAGGCTCTGAAGGCCATCAGGATTAAAAATACTTCAGGGGAGTTGCAGCCAGCGTTGTGCTGACTTGAAAACAAACCCCAGAGAGCGAGCTGAAATAAGTGGCTTCGTCTGGCACTGCATCTCCTCAGCCTCTTGTAGCAAATTGAAAGCTGGTTCCTGCATAATTCAACACGCATTACCGTGAACAAGGATGTGTGTTGCATCTAAATAGAAGCAGGAGGCTTGTTGAAATGCCCTATTATTGTCAAGCGGCTTCTGTCGCTGAGGTGACATTTGTAGCAGGTTTAGCAGATGTATGAGATCAGCAGCTCCCAGTGATGAGGCCACCGGATGAGGCAAGGGAAGACAGAGGAGCTGCCCTCCTCCCAGTTGTCTCCAGAGAGCCCGTGTGATGGAAAGGCAGACAGATTCAGTCCCTGATAGACACAGGGTGAAGCAGAAGCTGTTTCCTATTAGCCTGCTGTGCTGGGTCTTTTTATGTGTGTCCCTGCACCTTACTCCATCTGCGTTGGATGCTGCCGGTGAGCTGGAGAGCTCCAGCACTTGTGAGGATGTTTCCTTCAGGCTGGGGTGGAGATGACAGGGTGCTGTAGGAGTTAACACCCTCCTCTCACAGATGCTCTCATGTCTGCGACTGTCACCTTGTGCCATGGTCCCCGGCTGCTCTGAGAGCAAAGATCCCAACTCTGGTTTTGAAAGATCCCTCTGCTTTTTGAGGCTGGCACTGATTTCTACCACTGAGGACAGTGTAGGATCCAGTCCTTGGAACTGGTAAAAGGGGAGGGCAGAGAGGCTGCAGCCTGTGACCTGTTCCAGCAACCCTGCTATCTGAACATGGTGGTGGTGGTGAAGTTTGTTTCTCCAAGTATGTGAGCAGGAAGAGAACCCATGGCTCTGTCCAGATACCTTGATTGACACCAGAGAGGACGTGGTACACTCATGGTGTGAAGCCCATGGTGGGGAAAGGGGAGTAAAGTGGGGTGTGATCCTTGTGGGTGGCGTGGACACAATGGAGAAGGATGCTGAGCCAGGCAGAAAGCAGCTAAGACAGAGGCATGAGTCCCTGCAAAACTGCTCTCCTGCCTTGAGTGGTGGGAGAGTGACAAGACTAGTGTTTCGATGACCATCACTGAAACACTCCCTTGGAGTAATTGTACCCACGAGCCCTTGATAACAGCTCTTCAGCCACTGCAGATAGCTGCAAATTGTAATGGTTTTCTGGCTTCTGACCATGGCAAAGGGGGTAAACCCTTTTGGAGGTTCCCACGTCCCGCATGGATGTAGGAATTCTTGATACCGTGTGTCCCAGGAAGCCCTCAGACCCTGTGTGATCCCTGTCCCTCTGGAGCTGGGGTCTGGCCACATGCCCTCAGCTGGTACCTGTCTCCAGGCAGTATGAAGGGTGTGAGGATGGTTTTGCCTCGGCCCCGTGTCCCTGGCAGGCAAGGAGCTGGGCTCCTGCAGCGTAAGCACCACCTCGGATGGGCTCGTGGCCACTGAAAGGCAAAGCCTGTAACTGAGAGGTGTTATCCCCATTAGCTCTTAATTGGCCTTTGAGCAGCTGGTTTCAAGTCACCATTTTCTGGAAGATGTCTCCAAGCTCTGGTTTTCCAGAAGGATCAGGTGCCTGCGTGTCCTTTCATTCTGTCACACTCCGGCACCGTGCCCTTGCTATTTACTGCAGGAGGGGATTTGCTTACTGTGCACACAGAGGGTTTCTAGCACTGCTGGCCAGATCCCTTCCTGGAGACAGGCAGGGCCCTTTCGGCCCGCAGGGACGATGCTTTTAGCCACCTCTCAAGCTGTGGTGATTAAGTTCTGCCAGGAAGCACCATGGTGGTTCCAGGAACTGCCATCTGGGATGTGATTAAAGCCCCTCACTGAGGCTTCGTACAAAGCACCAGAGGCTGAGTACAGCTGGTGCTGCCTGCAGAGCAGAGGTGGTGCAGACTGGGCTGGAAGACCTAGAGTCCATCCTGCCCCATCAGGGTGAGTCCTAGAGATGGTGATGACCTGCCCAGAAGCAACCCCTGATAGAAGCTTTGGTTAAAACATCTAACTTGTCTAAAAATACCCCCTTTGTGGGGCTGTGCAGGCACTTGTTGCTTCCTGGGTCAGGTTCTTCTGGAGCATGGGGTATCCCATATGTGGTGCCCCAATGTGGGGCATACTGGGCCCCATCCCCATCCTGCCCATGGGAGCTGGGGCACCTGGGTTCTCCTCCTGGCTGCTCCAGCTTTCTGACCAAACTGGGATGACCTGAAGTTGGTGATGTTCCTATAGCCAGGGCCAAGAATGTCCCTCTTATGCTTCCTGCAAATGCCTCTGAGTGCTGATGTTCCCTGTGTTTCCAGTGAAACACTTAACCCTGCAGAGCTCCCCATCACACCAGGTTTAGGGTTTTCCTGTAGTCCAGAGAAAATCCCATCTTTTCTCTCTCCCCCAGTCCCTGCTCACATCTTCCTCCTCACGGAGGAGCCTCAGCTTCCTCAGAGCAAGACTCCCCTGCCCTTGCAGCCCTCAGGGAGCTGCTGAAGATGAGCAGAGCAAGGAGGGGAAAATCCCCATAACGATGCTCCCTGTTCCTCAGCTGCACTGCTGAATGTGAGCCCGTCCCCATCCATCTCTGCATGCAACAGGTGAAAATACTTTGAAGGCAAGTGCCCCTCAGCTTGCCAGATGCTGGTTATTTTAAGCCTGCAGAATGGGAGACGTTGGCCACCGAGTTACAGAGATTGGGTTTGGAGCCAGGGAACAGTGAGGGGACTGGGCAGGGGTTTGGAACACAGCTCTGGGGAGTAGGAGTGGGACTTAGCAGTGTGGTCCTCATCTGCCCAGCCTCAGAGAGGGGTTTGCTGTAGGACAACCAGCTCGTGGTGAGGCATGGCTTTGTGCTGCTGAGACTGAGCCTTGTAGAAGGGAGAGGTTGCGCTGGTGTTTGTGTCTGCTCTGCCTCTGAATTCATACTCCTTCCCCCTGCAATCCAGGGGTGAAGTAAACATTCTTCCTCCTATTTGGAAACTTCTCTTTTAAGGACATGGAAGAACAATAATTGTACAATCAAAGCTGCTAAACATCAGCAGGGATTACAGTGGGGTATGTGGAGGGGCTCATGCATCCCTGTCCAGTGAGGTAAGCCCTATATACACACTTGTGCTAGCGAGGTCTGTCTTTGCTGGGGTTAGACACTCTCTTCCAGTTCCTAATCACAAGCCCACTTGAGCTCTTAGCAGTTCTTTTAAACAGGGATTTGGTGTGTTTGGGCTGACTGTCCTCCTTGAGAGCAGATGGTTTTTGTTACTGGATAGTATTTCAAAGAAAAGGGTTTCTCTCTTTTTTTTCTCTGGTGCTGGTTTGTGGAGCTGGGATATGCTGGCCCAGGGAACAGAGTGCAGCACGGGTGGAGGAGCCTGGAGCTGGTTTGGTTCATCAGTCAGTGTGATGGATATTGAGTCTCAACACCCCTGTTTTTTCAGGTTCCTAAAAACTACTTAAAACAATGTGGTGGAGAAGCCAAGTTGCCTCCTTTCCATGTGATTGATAATGTCCACTTCTGGGCTGCTCCCGACTTTGGGGTCCTTTGCAGCTGGGAAGGAGCAAGACCCTTCAGCTGCACCTTCAGCCTCTCTCCTTCTCCTTGCTTTGCCTTCTCCCAGCCTTTCAATCTCCTTTTGTTGGCAGCCCAATGACCCTGTGACGAACATATGCCAGGCAGCAGACAAACAGCTCTTCACCCTGGTGGAGTGGGCCAAGAGGATCCCGCACTTCTCCGAGCTGCCCCTGGATGACCAAGTCATCTTACTCAGAGCAGGTGAGTGAGAACCTACAGCAAGGGCCCAGAGAGATGCTGCCATCTCACCAGTGACAGGTATTACACATAGATTTAGGTCCCAGCAACTTGAGAGCCGTTAACAGATTCTGAGTAATAACCTCTGATAATTCAATTGCTAAATAGGATTTAAAAAGCCCCAAGGGATGTGTTGCTGAATGGGATCCAAAATGTGGCACCAGCTGCCAATCAGCTGAAAAAATGGCCCAGCTTCATCTCTGATGAACGAGGTGCTTGGAGATGTTTGCTGGGTGATTTAAACCAAGGGAGCTACGTGCTGCCTTCCTCCCAAGCTGAGACTTGAAAGAGCAAGTGGGCTTGGGATTCACATGAAATTTCATCGAACTAAAATGTTTGATCATAATTAAAACCAGAAAGGGGAGAAAAATATATCAACCTCCTTCTCCCACCCACCAAGATGAAAATCAAATTCTCCAGGCTTATTTTAAATTTCCTTGTGCAACTGGGGGTCTGCAAGAACAGAGGCTTTGGGAGATGAAAAGCGATTAGCTGGAAAAAGGGTCTTCTCCCATCGAGTGAATTCAGGGCCCTGCTGCTGGCAGGGAGAGGGCAAGAAATCAAGAGCAGAGCTTGTCGAGGATGCATTTTAGCCATGAAGCTCTCTGCATAGCTCCAGTCACCAGATAAGTGATTAAAAAGGCTTTGGCTTGATGTAGTGGAGAGTTTCGCTCCCTTAAACAAAGAGGAAAGCAGGTTGTGACTGGGGACAGGTGAAGTGGCTTCCAGCAAATGACAAAATCCATGTGAATGGGGAGACTGGGAGAGGAAATGAGAAGACCTTGATGGCTGTTGATGCTTGGAAATGACAGAAACCACCCTCAGCTACTCGAAGTAGTCAAGGGAATTCAAAAGGGAATGATGGAGAGGTCTGGTGCAGAGCAAAGTGAACCACCTGGACTGAACCAGTCTGGCAGCTAAACCCGAGCAAGCCAAGGACTCCAAAGTCCCTGGTAGTTTTAAAAATTCCTCTTGTTTCCCCAAAATGCACTTTTGTAATCACTTCAACACAAAACATAGAAGCAGCCAGAACAGTCCAAGGTCTGTTGCTTCAGGAGAAGGTGTAAGGGCTCCGGAGTAGGAAGATGATGGGATTGATGTTTCCCCCTTCCCACCACACAAGCTCTGGCTGTCATTCTGTTTAATAATGCTGTCTGTAGCCCAAATGCATGAACCCTAATACTTTCAGCATACTCTATTGACTGTCAGCTGATGCAACTGCCTACCTTGGCCTTGCGTGGAAATACCCAGGTTCTCTTGCAGCCTCTGTGAAATCCTTGCCCTCAATGGTTTCTGGGTGATGAAGTCACCCCGTTTACTGGTGTAGGTTTTCCATTCTTCTTACATTACTGAAAGGAGATTTTTATAGTCACATTTAATGTAGTGGTTACAGCAGCAATGGAGAGTTTGGAGGTTTTATTCTTGCTGTGGACTTGGCCAAGTCCCACGGCCTCCCTGGACGGCTCCTGTAAGCCCTTCGGTGAAGATGCTCCTCTTTATTTTTCCATGGGTGTGAGTGTTGCCAGAGCTGGCTCATGGCCCTCTCTGGAAAACACAAGAAGTGTATTTTTGAAGAGGGTCTCTAGAGCCTCTTTTAAGAGCGGATAAACAGGGGACTCATCTCTATAGAAATCTTTGAGGGCTTTCTGCAAATATCACAGGGAAGAAGTGGATTCAGACAAAAAGCTGGCTTTTTCTTTTGTGAAATGGAAACAAAACCCCCAATAGCAGTTCAAGTCTGTCCTTTCTCTTTAGAAGAAGGCCAATGAAAACTGAACTGGAGACTTTCTAACCTGATGTTATTTCCTTTGTGCTGGTGCTTTTGACGAGCTCAGAGCTGGCATCCTGGAGGAGCCATTCCACGGGCAGGAGGAGAGGGACCTGCAGACCCCACTGCATCCCACCATTTCACCTCTAACCCCATGGCCATGAGGTGGGCTGAGCACCTGGAGCAGCTCCTATGGGCTCCCTGCACCAAGTGTCTCTGTCAGGGCCTCAGATAACCTCCCTCAAATCTTTTAACCAGTGGTTCCATCTATTATTGAGTGAGGAGAGTGGCCTGCTGAGAACAGCTGCCCATGAAATATTTAAGTATTAAAATTTAGCTAAGAGCGTCAGTCAGGTTCAGTCATGCATCCTCAAAGGCAAAATTAAGTGGAGCACACATCTTTGGAGGAGCAGTGCAGGATGGGCTGGCAATAGCTTCCCTCTTAGCCTGAATCATTTAAATATCTTCCCTCTCGGAGCTTTTTGGAGAAGGAAACCTAACTTTTTAAGCCTGTTTTCCCTGGGTTTTCTTGTTTCCAGGCTGTGGCTGAGACAGCAGTAAGTTGATGTTTTCTCTGCATTGAGGCCAGCCTGGCAAAGGATGCTGAGCCCTGTATCTCTGCAGCTGCAGCTCATTTCATAGGGCTGCTGGGAAACTTTGGTAGTGAGATGGATTAACACGATGGTCCTTCCTACCCCAGAGCAGCCAAAGCGTCCCTGGAGGCTGCAGCCACCTTGTTTGAGGAGAAGGGAGTCACCAGAATCGGAGAAATCTGCTCTGAGCTTGTGCTGAAATGCAAAACTCTTTGGGTAGACTTGTTTGATCTCTAACTCAGATTTGCTGCCTGTGGTTGTACCTGGTTTTTCCTGCTTGCTGCTTTATCTTGCCAGCTCTTTGAGGATGCTCTGCTGAAAGCACCAAGTAGAAAGAGGTTCCTCATTTCAGCTGAAACATCCCAGCTCTAAATGGGAATAATTCAGCTGAAGGATGCTGATTAATCCAGTGCTCTTTAGCTGGAATAAGCCCAGCACAGATGTTGGTGGCACCCTGCTGCCTCACCACTTTCACATATTCTTGGCAAGCTGGGAGCTGGATCCAGTGCTGCTGGAGCTGTGTGGAGCCACAGCAGAGGGGAGCTGGGACACGGCCAAAAGTCAGGGCAGAGTTGTGAAAGCTGGTGCCGCGGAGGGACACTGTGAACCAGCTCTGGATTCCGTTGGTTGGAGCCGTGTGTGGAGTTGCTGTGGGTCTGTATGTAAGGGCCAGTGGGAAGCACCCACAGCACCTTTCTGTGGGTCTGGGAGGTCCTCCTCAGCCACGGAGCACAGTTCCTGCAGGCTCTTGGTGCAGTCCCACATCTTCTCCTCCATCCTCTTTGGGTTTCACAGTGTTGCAATCCCTCTGCAAGTGCCAGGCCTCACCCAGTAAACAGCCAAATAACGTTCCTGTGATTGGGGTGGAAACATCCTGTGGCCACTTAGGAAAGAGTGAACTTTATTCCTTGTCAACATTTCTAATGGCACAACCCTTCTCTGCAACAGTAGGTAAATACAGCACATGTGGACCTTGTATTCATTCCAGGCAATGGGAAAAGACCTGTTTCTGTGGCAGGAGAGGATGGGAAGGATTTTGTTGCGTTGCTTTTCCAGCCTTTGAAATAAAATAATATCAAATATCCTGATGTTTTGAGATCCTGACAAGCAGCCCTGTGTTCTGAACACCAGAACATTTTTCAGACCAGGTAGATCAGCCACATGGTGAGAAGAAGGATTGCAGAAGACCTGTCTTGTCTTATTGAAGATGCCTCTCCTTGTTCAAAGTCACCAGAATTTCCACCCTTCAAACTTGACGTCATTTCTTCTTGTTAGGGGTCTGTTTTGGCCACTCTTGAACTTGGCTGGTAGCAGATTTAAGAATTTGAAGATATGTTAAATTAGAAAGGGGAGCTGGAAGACGAGGAGGGAGGTTGCATCTCCTTTCCTTATCTGTAAGTAGTTCAAGCTGCTCCTGTGGTTTTAGGCTCAGAATATACGTTTTCCTGTCTCCTGAAGTTGTATGTCCAGTAACTAATTAGGCAAAAGCTGATTCCCAAGCTGTTAATGGAGCAGTCATGGATGTGGGACATCCCTACACAGCAGCAGGTGGGAGGAGAAGCCTTCCCGTGGTTCGTGTTGGCAGAAGCAATAAACCTTCAAGAAAGAGTTTTCATGGTCCTGATACACAGCTGAATAATGGTGAATGAACTTTTGTGCCCCATTACAGCCTGAAAAATGAGCCCAATTAGCTGATATAAAATGTTAATAGGCCTTCACAGGCCTCCACACCCACTTGTAGGTTCACAGCGAGAGGAGCAGCGCAGAGAGCTGTTTGCTCTGGTCCCTGCAAGGTTTATGGAGGAAACTGCTTCCCTTATTAGCATTATATTTTTAGTACATTTGTTCCTTAATGCTTTTTCCCTTCCCTGACATCCAAGAAAGGGTTGGCTCCCCCTCCCTTCCCATATCCAGCCGCGTTACTCTAGCAAAGGCGATTCTTGAGCAGTTTCCTCTTCTCTTTTTAGCACCAGGGAGGTGATGTTGCCAGTTCCCAAACCCTCTGAGGACCCCGTGGTTCTAACGTGTGGCCTTGGTTGTTTTCTCCTCCCCAGGGTGGAATGAGCTCCTAATTGCCTCCTTCTCCCACCGCTCCATAGCCGTGAAAGACGGGATCCTCTTAGCCACGGGGCTCCACGTGCACCGGAACAGCGCGCACAGTGCTGGCGTCGGGGCCATCTTCGACAGGTGGGCAGAGGGAGGGATGGGTGGTGGGGGACGCACCTCACACCACCTCACCTGGACATCCTGTCCCCTCATTGGTCCGTCCTCCTTGTTGCCACCTGCTTGAGGGGGGCCTGGGTTGAGGCGTGTCCATCCCACGGCGTGCGTGGAGATGTCGTGGTCCTTCCTTCAGGCACTGATGTTAAATCCCTCCTCTTAGACCTGCAGAAACCAACAGCCTGAAGTATTCAGGGAGAGGGCTGCCCAGTGCAAATCAAAGCCTCTTTCATGGGGTCCAGATGCTTTCTAATGTTTCGAGGAGGCCACTTCTTTGTTTCTTTTCATCTTTAATTGGACCAAGACATGATTTTATTTTCACAATGCAAAAGCACTGAAAATACCCAGCAGGTTCCACATGCGTATCCTGAGGGCTCTTTAATCTCATGCTTTGGGCAAGTGTTTTAAATCAAGACTTCCAGAGTGTTTGACCCACAGTGTGGCTCCAGACTCCACTTAAATGGTGGCTGATTTCTCTGCCCAAGACTCATCTTGGGACGACTTTGTTGAAACCAAGTCACCTTTGCTTCTTTGCTTTGCAAGGAAATTGTTCTTCAGACCTGGGTGACATCATTTGTTTCCTGTGAGGTCATAAGTGCAAGATCATGACTTCACACTAACAGGAAAAAATGGGCAATCAGTGGAAAATATTTCAAGACTGACACCTGCAGTAAGAGCAAAGGGAGTAATAAAAATTATCAGCAGAGGAAATTGCTTTTAGATACCTGTTGAGGGTTTTTTATTATTATTTTTTATTTTTAGGCAGCTTTTTCAGGTGCCAAAGCCTCTCAGAGAATGTACGAAGCCAGTTTTTATGGTCCCTGTTGTATCTACAGGAACTATTGATGTTCCTAAGGAGCTATTTTTGACACAGGAGGAAAATGAGGGCATATCCTCAGCTGGTATAAACGAGCACTCTCCCACGACTTCATTGACCATGCACTGGAGGACCTTGCTCTGGGTCTGACACCTGGGTGGCTTTTAATTTCTTTTTGATGCTGATGCCTGTGATTTCTGTGTCCTTTGCAGAGTACTGACAGAACTCGTGTCAAAAATGCGAGACATGCAGATGGACAAGACAGAGCTAGGCTGCCTGCGAGCTATTGTCCTCTTCAACCCCGGTACATGTCGTTACCTTCTCTCCAGTCCTTTCCTGGCTGATGCTCTGTCCTTTTGGCTCCTTTTCTTCCCTATAAAACTCTGTTGCAAATAACTGAGGGCACCCAGCTCCCGAGGACAGGCAGGAAGGAAGAGAGGCAAGACTGAAAGCGCTGCACGTGTGTCTGCCACCTTACAAGCGTATCCTCTGCAGGTCAGGGATGGATCTGGATCTGTGCCCAGGGTTGCTCTCCAGGCCTCCCTTTCCAAAGGGTGTTTTTCCCTTGTAGAGGAAGCATGGTTTCATGGCCCAGAGTGTTCTCCAAGCAGGGCCAGCCTTGGCCAGGACTCGGCTGCGATCATCTGAGGAGCTGGTGAATGCTGCTTTTGGAGCTGACTCCTACTGATGGGCTGAGTTCTCTGCAGAGCTTGAGGGGCTTTGGCTTGATTGATGTACCCAGTCTTCCTGTATTCAGTGTTTCAGCCAACTCTGCAACAGAGAAAGATCTTGTGCTTTAGGGAGTTGTCCCTGAACAGGAGCAAAAATGAATCTGGATATCCTTTAAGACAAATGTATGGATTATAGCAAAGTTAGAGCATGGTCATTATTGTCCTCCCTTTCCCTAACTCAACATCCAAGGGCATTTATTAACTGCATTTCTGGAAGAGCCCTCTGCAGACCTGGAAAGGGTGGAAGGCATAGAACGTGCTTATAAAACACACAGAACTTTATTCTTTGTCTACAGGTTGCGTAGTTTTAAAAACTGCAGGAGGCTTCATGCTGCTTGCTTTCACCTGGCTGCCCAAGGGAAGAAGGTTCAAGTGCCCAGGGGTGTTCTCAAGTGTTTCTGCTGCTGCAGCAGGAGGGAAGCTGCCAGCCTGCAGATGCCCACACAGCTCTGTTGAGGGGTTCTTTGTATTTTAGAGTGGGTCAGTGCACAAGCAGATGGACCTCCACATCTGCAGCCACTCCTTCCCTCTGTGTCCTTGCAGGAGCACAGTTTGTGCCCAAGCAGAACTCTTTCCCTGGCCTTTCCCACCAAATCCAGGCCAGGGCATTTCATCAGGGTTTATTGCTGTTTCATAGGTTTGTTTTTCTGCTTGACTTATTCCCCTGCCACCCCCACCCCCTCGTAATCACCAGTAATTTATTGTCTGTAATTTGGGATTCACCGTATATGGGAAAAGAAGGGGAATCTGGAGATGTTCCCGTGTTGCATGTGCTTGGGGGTATCAATTGCTTGACTGTGCCTTTCACCCTACTAAAACCAGATCCTAACCACATCGTGAAGGATCTACCAGAGCAGGGGCTTTTTGTTTGGCCACAACGCTTCGTGCTGGAGCGGGAAATCCCACGAGCCCAGGAGCTGAGGGGGATTTAAACCCTTCTCGTGAGGGTCTGTGATCACTGAAATGAGCCAGAATGGTTGGGGTGTGAGGTGGGGTGAGACAGATCTGTAGTCACAGCAGGGCAAATATTTCTGGGCTTGAATGCTTCTTGGGAGGCATTAGGTACTGCTTCAGATTCCTGGGGTTCAGACCCCGCATCCGTGCTATGCCCTGGTCTGGTGGTGCAAAGAGGGATGGAGGAGGCTGTGCATCATGGAGGGTTCTTGCCTGCCTGGGAAGCCTGGAGGGTTTTGAATGATGGTCCTGTCGTTGCCTTTCAGACTCGAAAGGTCTCTCCAACCCTGCTGAAGTGGAGGCACTACGGGAGAAGGTGTACGCGTCGCTAGAGGCGTATTGCAAACACAAATACCCCGACCAGCCCGGGAGGTGAGTTCCTGGCTGAGCCCTGTCCTCCTGCAGCCTTGCAGTCCTGCAAAGCCCCGTGCCAAGGGTGCTGCTGCCCAAGACAGGGTCTCAGCCCCATCCTCAGGGTCACTGCACCTGCACTCTATGATGCTGGATCCCTTCCATTGAGGGCTCTCTGTTCCCACATCTTCTGGGAGAAAACAGTTCTCTGCAGATAAAACCACTCATTTCTACCTTCTTCAGCTGTGAATGTCCTTATGAACACCCCCTTGAAGCGCAGAGATGGCTTTATTCCCATACCAGTAAATGCAACAGAGCCAGGACGAGGCTGGGCAGTAACTGTGGTGCTGAGATCTGAGGAGCCCCAGCTCCTGCAGCCACAGCAGTGGGATGAGAACGTGGGGGAAGGGGTATCATTTCCCTTTTGGCAACCACGGAGAGCAAACCACAGTGAAAATAAGACGCACACGGAGTTAATTTTCGGTGGCAGATGAGCATCATTGCTGGGAAGTGAAAGCCTCATTGATGCTCTTTTCTCCCCTCCCTGCCTCCCCCAATCCAGCTGGGAATGGGAGGGGGAATTAGGAATGCTTTCCTGGACTGCTCTGGAGCTGAGTGGGCGCGTTTTCCCAGTTACAGCCTGAAGCTGGCAACTGCCAGTTAAGTTACTGACAGTCATTTGAGAAACCAAGCCAAGCACTGGAAAATGCTGCTGGTGTGTATTGCTGCTGAGGAGTGAGTATGGGGTAAAACAGTGAGCAACTGGGATTTGCATCTCACCTGCATTCCTCCTCCTGTGCATCTGGATTAAAAAAAAAAGGATGCTTTTACAGCAGTGGGCAGATCACACCCTCAGAAGTAATACTGGAGTTATTTTTTCCCCTGCTTTGGGTACCACTGTGGTGACAGGTGAAAAAGATGCATCGTTAAGGGTTGACTTGGCTGTTCATGGTTGGCTTGTGGCAGGGAGAGTTAGGATGGAGGTACCACTGTGTGTGTTTGACTTTGTAGTGACTGGGGGAAGTGAGGGATGAGCACGATGCAGAGCTGGGGTGATTGCCCTCTCCTCTCCCAGGTGGTTTGTGTGGACCTCAGGTCAGTTCTCGAGCAGATTCTTCTTCCCAAAGCATTGTTAAATTGCAGTTCCTAAGCAAATCCAGACCCAGAACCTGGGCTTTGGCTGTGGTGTTTCAGAAGAGCTCTGCTCCCCTTGGGGCTCTCAGTGAGCAGCCAGGTGAAAGAGAGCTGCCTTGGGAATCATGGCCAGCAGCTCTCCTGGATTGTTCCCCTAGTGGGATGAACCCTTTGCTTCACACAGGCATCCAGTGTCTGCAGCTGAGCTGTGCTGCCTTTGCTCGCTGCTCCAGGCTGTCCTGGGGCTGGGCAGGGAGCTGGCACGGGCACAGTCCCACTCTTCATCCACCAAAGCACCCTGAAGCATGACTGAGCAAAGGCACTGAGCCACCAGTCAAAATGAGTTCCTCAAGGCTCTACCTCAGTGATCAGCCATGTGTAAGGGAGCACTTTATGTCCAGTAGCTGCACCGGGGGCTCTGGAGTTTCATCGCTCGCTGGCTTTGAATGACCTTGGGCTGGGGACCTCCTTGTGTGATGCTCATACCCTTCTTTGGTGATCTGAAAGGGTTTTGCATGCTTAGGGCTGTCCTGAGAGTCATCACTGGGCATTGCTGACCTTATTCCATCTCTTGTACGGTGCAGGCATCGGTGGAATAAGCCCAGTTGGTTCGGGAGGGTTAACTCGTGGGCTGGGAGTCTAGAGTTACACAAGAGCTCAACCAAGTTCTCAGGAGCTCTCTCCATCCTCCTGGTCTCATGGCACAATGTGATCACCATCTGGGGCTGGAAACAACCTCTTCCTGTGGTTGAGCAAACGCCTGGTGGAGCCGTGGCGGGCGCCGTCCCCTGCTCCACGCTGCAGCCAGCGCTTGGCTTCCCCATCACTTCAGATGCTCTTCAAGGCATGACTTCAGCTTAGCCCCAAGCCATTGAGGGCTTTCCAGCACCATGTAAACACCAAAAGGGAACTTCTCTGTAGCAGCGAGACAGGAAGGCATTCCTAAGAAAGACCAAGCCATGCTTCCCCCACACCGAGCAGCCATGGGGAACTGGGGTTATTTTCTCCCCTCGCTGTTGCAGCCCTGGTACATTGTTCTGTGGGCTGGTTATCTCACAGTTAAACGTATCTGAGGGCTGGAGCCATCATCTGGTTTGGTTTAAAGTGAAACTTCCTGAATGGGATGGTAGGACTGATTTGTTTTTCCTGGCTCTGCTCCCACCGTTCTCGCCAGCTCAGTAAAAAAAAAAAGACAGCAAGAGAAATGTGCCTGCGTGTATAATATCTGTGTGTTTGTGCATGTCTGTGTCTCTGTGTTTGCTAAAGAGTCCCCTTCTCCCTGGGCTGATTTCGGCCTTTGCTTATGTTCAAACCCTGATTGTGCAGCAGTAAAAACAAATGAATGTGCTCCTGATCATTAAAGGGCCTTATCCCTGTGTTGAGAGGGGAGAGGCAACGTCCCTCAGTGCCTGGGCTTGCTGCCTGGGGTTCAGGCAGGGTGGGGGCAGCCTTGGGTGCACCGTGGGGTGCTCCAGAGCATCCTTGCAGGAGCTTGCAGCTTTCTCCTAGCTCCCAGCCTCCTGCTGCCCTCGGAGCCCGGCACGGGGTAGACTCTCCCTGGCATGGCTGGCCAGCCCTGGGGCTCATCTCCTTCGCCCCAGCTGGCTCCTACAGTGCTGTCTGCTCTCCCCTGCCCGGCTGTGCCACCCTCTTGCTTGTCTGCTCTTGCCAGCACTGAGGGTGCAACCTGACAAGTGTCTCTGCTGGAGGGCAGGCTGGGGACGAAGGACTTTGGAGCCCTGCACTGGGCAGGGAGAAGGGGAGAACCCTGTGTCCCAGCTGATTTGCAGTTCTCGTTCCAGCTTTTGCCTCAAAGCCCTTGTCTCCTTGCATTGGCTTCACCCCTGAGGTGCCTCCAGCCTGGCTGTCAGCCGGGTTTCAGCCATGCCAGCAGCCCCCAGGGCTCAGCAAAGCAGCCTTGTGAGTGGTGATGCCTGTGAGAAAGGGGCATCCCTGAGTGAAGTGCCAGCTAACCCACTCAGCATCTCCTCCATCCCCTCCTTGTCTGCTTGCTGTTATCCCTGGCTAAAGTTTGAGCTGCTGAAGCTGCTTGCACCGCTGATCCTTTGGTGCCTCCTCTCTGTGGCTGCAGTGTAGGGACCCCATGAACATCTCAGGGTGCTCACTCAGCGGTCATGCACATGCATGACATGCAAAAAGCTGTTGGTGCACCCCAGTCCAGGGACGTTTCGTTTCTTATTTCACTCTTCCAGGTCAGCTATCAGCCCATGTTTGTTGTGAATATCCACCATGGCTGCCTGATCTTCAAGGCTGGGGTCATAATTAATGATTTCTCTGCACACCTCTTGACTGTAGCCCCATGACTTTGGCAGAAAAGAGGTTGTTTCTGACTCCAAACCCTTCTGAGCAGGAGTGGCCGCAGAAGCTTTTAGGGGTTGGGGCGGAGGTGGGGCTGCCAGTTGGGATGTCTGACCGTGTTGTATCTCCTACCCCCAGGTTTGCAAAGCTCTTGCTGCGTCTCCCAGCCCTCCGGTCCATCGGCCTGAAATGCCTGGAGCACCTCTTCTTCTTCAAGCTAATAGGCGACACGCCCATCGACACCTTCTTGATGGAAATGCTGGAAGCACCCCATCAAATGACTTAAAGAACTGCTGCTGGGTCAGTCCCTCGCCCGGCCGGGGTCTCGTGGGGCCCCTTCCTCTGCTTTCTGCCACCTCAGCCCATCCCTCCTTCCTCTCCCCAGCGCTGGAGGCACCGTCTGATCTGGGGCGACCCCTCTGCCGTCCTCGCCTCGTCGCCTTCGCCCTTGTCCGTTTGCTGTCACTGCTGCATCTCAAGACCTGCTCGCTGGTTCCCTGCGCTACCTGTAGAGACGTGGGAGCGGAGAGAGCTTGCCACCCACCACCCTGGTTTGCACCCTTGCTCCGACTCCCTCTGTGCCATGAGTTTCGGGGGTGAACCGGGCTTGACATCCCCCCTGTGGCCAGCGGTGATTTCCCCGGAGCAGGAGCAGGGCCGGGGACAATCCCAGCCCTTTGGGGCAGTGGGGTTTGGACAAGCCGAGGGGAGTGGTTGAACTCGCTGGATTGCAGCTGGCTATTCTCAGAGGATGGAGTTTTTGAAAAAAGAGAAGAAGAAAAAAAAAAAAAGAAAAAGAATTCTATTTTTGGGTTTGAACTATTCTTAGTGCTCTGGGTAGTTACTTTGTGGAGGGAGAGGCGGCCCGGCCCATGCCCGGCGAATGAGTCACCCGTGGCTGCACAGAGCCTTCTCCTTTCAGTTAAAAGCAAGAGGATTTGGGATTGAGCCCTCCACAAATAATGAGGTGACTGGTGGCATGGGGATTCGAGGCACCCTCCCACTCTCTGTGCGGAGGATCCCATTGGTGGCAGCACCTGAAAATCCACTTTTGCCATGTCGGAGGGCAGCCGGGTATCACTGCTCTTCCCAAAGATGCCTCTGCGCTTGGTGTGGAGCTGCCCATGTAGACACGAGCCAGCTGGAGCACTTGCTTTAAGGCTGCCAAGGACTCAACATCACTTTTCCCCAGCTTGTGGGGCCTTGGTGAGGGCCCTGCCCTCAGCACTGCACCCAGCATCTCGGCACAGCCCCACTCATGAGCCTTGATCCAGCCTGTCCTGCTGGATCCACACTGTATTTCAAAGGTGGTGGTGTTGGAGCAGCAGGAGCTGGCGTGTTAGCAATGCTCTTTCTTGGTTTTTTTGGTCCTGACCTGGTTCAGGGAGGCTGGAGAGGCATTTCCAGCTGATGGGGTGGGCTCAGCAAAACACCCCTCTGTGACCACGTCGCGGGTACACAGCAGCCCTGGGTACCAACCAGCATCTCCCTTTGGGCAGCAGCACCTGAGCCTTCTGCTCGTCCAAGAGGCTGCTCCTGATGATTGAGCAGCTGCCACGCAAACTGGAAGGCAACAATTAGTGGGAGTGCTTGGCTAGGCTGTTAATTGTGGCTGTGAATTAGTGGTGAAGCAAGAACAGGGCTCCCCCTCCCCTGGATCATCCCCATTGGGCAGGGATGCTGGGGCTGAGAGGTCCTGGCTGGGTGGGGGACCTGGGAGCAGCCCCTGCCTGCGTGGGTAGCACACCCATCCCTGACCTGGCCGGGATGCTGAGAGCATCAAACACACCTTGACTTTTGCACAATTCTTTCCTTGAGTCATGGTGTGACAGCAGGGGGATGGTGATGGTTTTGAGGGTGAGGGACACTGTCCCAGGAGCGTACCCACATCCCCCAGGACAGCTTTCCCTCACAAGGGAGCATTTCGCCTTCCCATCCCTATTTCAACTTCATCAGGTGATGCCAGAACCCCACCAAGAAACATTAGTTAGGAAAAAAAATAAGCAGAGCAAATGTTGAGGGCTATCAGAGAGGCTTTTTCACCCTTGGCAGGACAGATTATCCTGAACGTGCCGTAGGGTGAGTGTGAGGTGCCTGTGGTTGGCCTCAGGCCAAGGGTTTCCCCACCAATTTCATGTCTTCTGTGCTTTAAAGCAGCAAAGTATTAGGTCCCAAAGCTATTTTTCTCCTTGCTCCCTGTGGGTTGTAGCTGGCTCTTCAGATATCTCCTTTGTGCTTGGAAGAGGATGGAGCTGTTCCCACCAGCTCCCACCACTTGTTTTGGAGGGGTCACAGTTGTCACCCATCTGTTTTCATCCCACCTGGCAGCTCGAGTGCTGGGCTCCATCCCCTGCAGTTTACCAGGCCATCTCATTGCTAAATAAATACTCAGGATTTCGGGTCATAACTTTCCCTTAGGCTGGCCTGAAGTGGCAAATCCACAGAGGCAGGGGAAGTGTTTTGGCTGTGTTTCTCCAGCAGCCTGCGTGCCGCCGAAAATATTATTAAACAGCTTCACCCTGCAAGAATTTGCCAAGAAAACTAGGCAAGAGAAATGAAATATGTAAAGGGTGCCAGTAAACACGAGCAGGCTGTTCCTTGCCAGCGTGAGGCTGGCGCAGCCCCACGAGGGGCTTGCAGGGAGGTGTGAGCTCCCAGCCAGCGTGGAGCTCAACCTGGAGCCCAACCAGCCCCCAGACAGCCCCCAGCCCGGCTCTTGCCAGCAGAAAGGAGCCTGGAGCTCACTTGCCAGAGAGGATGAGTGTGCTTTATGAAAGAGTCGGTGGACATTGCACTAGAATAAACCCACTGTCCTTCTCCGTTGGGTGGAAGCACTTTTTTTCCTGATTGGTGGCTTGGAAGGGGCTGTTTGGTGCTGAGTGCTGAGCTGTGGTGGCTTGTGAGGCTGTGCTCTGGCTGGTTGCAGTCCTGGGCACTGTTGGGTTGCAGGGCGGGAGCTCCCAACATATCCCATCCTGTCCTATCCCATCCCTTCCTATCCCTATGCCATGCTATCCCATCCTGTCCCATCCCTTCTCTGCCATCCCATCCCTTCCTATCCTATCCCATGCCATCTCATCCCATCTCTTCCTCTTCATGCCATGCAATCCCATCCCATCCCATCCCATCCCATCCCATCCCATCCCATCCCATCCCATCCCATCCCATCCCATCCCATCCCATCTAGCATTTGACCCTGTAAATACAGAACACCATGAGCAAGGGGCTGTCCTCAGCAAACAGGGTGGTGTCCAGGGGAGGGCTCTGTGGGCCGGGGGCTCTCAGCCAGGACGTGTGTCCCCATGCCTCAGTTTCCCAGCTGGAGCAGTTCACGGCCTCGTTCCTGCCCTGAGGAGGGTTTTGAGGAAAGGCTGGGTGTTGTCCAGGGCTTTCTGATTTTGCCCAGTGTCGAGGAAGCCACCGTGTTGCCATAACTCAGCGTGACCTTTGCTGTCTGGGTGCCAGCAGGTCCTGAGTGTGTGTGATCAGCCCCCAGCCCACCCTGTGCCTCCCCCTCCAGCCCTCCCCATCAGAAGGAAAAGCTTTTGTGCATCTGGCAACATCTGCCACAGCAGCCTTAAAGCAACGTGCTTTTGCATGAGTTTGAGTCTTTCATTTGTATTCTTTTTCACTTTGGGCTTTTAATTTTTTTTCTTTTTGTCCTCATCATAATAATTATAAATATCCTACATGCTTGTTTGGAGAGGTGATACATGGGTAAGAGGAAAAAAAATGAGGCACATTATTCACTAGAGGGAGGTAAGACTTTCATTTAACCAGGTCTTAGTACTCTTGCAAAAATCTGGTTTGATTAGGGTGATCTATTTTTTAATTTTTTTTTTAATTCCTTTTTTTTTTTTTTGTTGGTGGGACAATCTTTAATTTTCTAAAGATAGCACAAACGTCAGCTTTTCAGCCACCCCTGGATGTTCCTCACTGCCTTCTTGCGTGTGCATCTTTCCAAACCGAGCCGAGTCCAGCACGTCCAGGGGCTGAAGCTTCCTGAGATCCAGCAGCAGCAGCGGGGCCGGGCGTCGCTGCCGGGTGGGATGCGAGGAGCGGAGTTACGGGCAAAGGACCTTCATCTCCCCAGCACCCAGGGGTGCAGGGAGCCCACACCAACCCTCTCAAGCTCGCCGGCGGCTCCTCTGCACTTTGCACCCGGTGTCCTCGCTGCCCACCCCGCCCCGGGGGAGGGGAGCCTGGGCTCAGCTCCCGCTCCTGCGGAGGGTTGATCCCGGTGGGACTGTGGCTCAAGGGCTGATGCTGTCCCCATCAGTGACGAGCGTGCATGCCCTGCTTTAAGTTGAGACATATGTGCGTGTGTATACATGTATGTACTGTAGATATATACACTGTATAAATACCCTCACTCACATATACAGATATTATAACCATAGCAATTACAGACTTTTTGTGGGTTTTTTTTTTGTTTCAAGCTGATTCTTTTTTCCTATTTTTTTTTTCTCTTGCATATTTTTTTTTTGCTTCATGTAAGCGAGTACAATGGATCTGAAGCCCTTTCCGAATTGGCAGATGCCAAATCTGGATCTTTATTCCTCGAGACAAAGGAAATGCATCTATTTTAAGATGCCTTTTTGTTTTCTTTATTTTGTTTGTTGTTGTTTTCCGTTTTGTTTTGTTTTTTTTTCTTTTGAGCAGCAGGTGGTTTTGAGTAAAATAGCTTTAGCAATTCCCGATACTTTGTGATGGATGCCTTGGCTATGGGAGCATAGCTGAAAAATAAAATACATTAAAATTTAGAATGACAAAAAAAAAGAGAAAAGATAAGGAAAATTATCTAAAGCATCAATAAAGTTAAAAATCTATTTTTGTACAAATGTAATTTTATCCCTTACGTATCCTTGGGTATTTTCTTTCTGGATTGTTTTATTTCTTCTGCAGAGATTGTTATAAACTCTCTCTATTTTTCTCTCTCTCTCTTTCTCTCTGTAAATGTTCAATTGCAGCGACAGGGATCTGGAGGAGAGGGAGAAACTTTTGACCGTGTTTTAAAGGCTTTATATGAAATCTCTTTTGAAATAATTTTTTTGAATGAACTTTTTATTTTTTTTCCCCCACTTCCAAAACCTTTTTTCGGGGGGAGGGAGGGAGCGGGCTGGTCTGGGGGTGTCTTTTGTCACGTATATCCGGCGTTCCCGCAGGTCTGTTTTACTGTGAAATCACTACCATATATTATTATTCACTTAAAAAAAAGGAAAAAAGGATAAAAAAAAAAGAATTGCTGCTGGAAACGCCAGTATTTTGATGAACAATTGTATTAGAATTGTGGAAAAAAAAAGACAAAGAAAAAAAGGAAAAGAAAAAAAGGAGAAAAAAAAGAAAATATATGAGCATTTTAAAATATAACCCAGTTCAAGTCCTCTTTTGTTCGTCACTAGTGTGTGTTGACTTATTCCTTCAGGTGTCCCCACGAGGGGACTGTCCCCATTGAGGGGGACTCATCGCCCTGGAGGGTCTCTGAGCCCCAGGACCATCCCTGCTGCTTGCTGCGGGGCTGAGTTTGAGTTTGAGGGTAAATCCATCCTGGTTGGAAGGAGCGACAGTAGATCTGGGAGGGGGGAACTCCAGGACTCAGCAGAGAGGATTTTTTTCCCTTTCCCCCAGGAATTTCAGATCCTTTGGCGTTTCCAGCTGCACCTTGCTAGGGACACCCCTGCTCCCTTCCTCCTTGCCTTGGACCACACACGGGACAAGTGGCCGTTGTGGCCACCAGGATGCTCGGTGTGGCTGGACCCTGGGGGTCTGTGCCTGCCAGGCGCCTGTGGCTGGTGGCCTTCCTCCTGCGTGGGTGGCCCTGGGGTCACCAGAGCCACCCTGGGTGCATTGCAGGGCTGTGGGCAGGAATGTGGGCAGCAAAGCTGGGGAAGGGGCTGGAGAACGAACGAGTCTTACGAGGAGCAGCTGAGGAAACTGGTGGTGTTCAGCCTGAAGAACAGGAGGCTGAGGGGAGACCTCATCCCTGTCTATAACTGCCTGAAGGGAGGCTGTAGTGAGGTGGGTGTTGGTCTCTTCTCCCAAGTAACAAGTGATGGGATGAGAGGAATTGGCTTTAAGTTGTGCCAGGGGAGGTTTAGATTGAACATCAGGAAAAAGTTCTTCACTGAAAGGGTTCTCAGGCTCTGGAAAATGTGATGGAGTCCCCATCCCTAGAGGGGTTTAAAAGGTGTGTAGATGAGTTTCTCAGGGATCTGGTTTAGCAGTGGACAGGTACAGCTAGACTTGATCTCAAAGGTATTTTCCAACCAAGCCGTTCTATGATGTCCTGGTGCCATTGTGGCCCTTCCAGCTCTGCCTCTGGCCCAGGGGCACATCCTGACAGTGTGGGACCACAGGGGCTGGGAGCACCCCCAGCCTGGTGACCAGGGTATGCTGACAAGCTTTGGTGGGTGCTGTTTTCCAGCCCCCATCCTTCCTGGAGCCTCATGAGGATGCAGGAACATTGCTGCGAGGGAGGTGCTGGGTGAACAGGAGCCGTTAGCGCTGGCCTTAGCTTAACCCGGATTTGTTGCCACGTACAAACAAGATTGAACTTGCTCTTGGGTTTACAGGAGAGATAAATCCTCCCCCGACGGCTGCAGAGCTGGGCCAATAGCGAAGGAAAATCAGAGTTTCAATTTGGTTAGTGACGATCCGTGTGGTTCTAACTCGGCAGCAATATTTTTCCATTTGGGAAGCCCTGGGAAGTGGCTTGTGGAGGGCAGGGCAAGGGTTGTGGGTGATGATCCGCATTGGCAGCAACCTGCTGCTCCCCAGCACGGGGCCGCTGCCCGCTCCCACCCCCTGCCCCGCTCTGGGAGACCCCAGGGACTGGGCAGCACCCAGCTGGGCACTCACACACCCGGGATCTGCTGTCACAGAGGGTGGCTCTGTGTCTTGTTAACCTCCAGGCAGCAGTTTGTGTTTAGAGAGTAAATATTTACCTCCTTTTTGGAGGGCTTTTTGCCCCCATCTCCTGGGGTGGAGTGAGCTGGGATGCTCTTCCTTGCACCAGCATCCCTTGCACCCTGGGCTGGGTGGGTTATGCATCTCCCTGGGTCAAAAACCTGCTTTGAAAATTGAGTCTGCTTCAATAATATATTTAAAGATGCTTGACTGCTGTATTTGCTGTCACTTCCCTGGAAGCTGGAGGGGCTTTCCCAAGCCCCCAAACCCAGCTCTGGGGAAGGGAGGAAGGAGGAGGTTTGCACCTTGGCCAGTTCCTTGCTGTTTCTCCACTTTCTGTGGGGATCAAAGCGCCTGTTTTGACTCCCCTACCAATTCCTTGATAACAGAAGATAGTTAAAGTGCAATTAAATACTTCATGCATGCAAGGACTTGGGACTTTTGTTGTGTCTTGGGGCTGGGCGTGCGCAGGATTTGCCCTTGTCCTGTGAGCAGTGTGGAGACGAAGCTCTGGGATGGCACATGCAGAGGGGTCCAGAGCTCTCTGGTTTGTCAGGAGCCTCCTAATACAAGATTTCCTTAAACCCTGAACTCTTGGAAGAATGGGTTAAGGTGGGGACTTCATCTTCCCCTGCAAAACACCATCCTGGTTGCTCTGGGTACATGAAGGGATGCGGAGTGGAAGATACTATGTCTGGAGGGGCTGCAGATGATGCTCAAGAGCGCTCACTCTTGGAAATGCATCTCACTTGGTGGCACCATGCTGGGCACCTAGTTTCTGCACATCCCCAGTGCTGACAGAGATGGAGTGAGGTGTCAGCAGACTGTTTTGAAATCCTTAAGAGAAGGGCTGTGATCCCTGTCCCCTCTGTGCCTTAGTTGTGCAGTGAGGAGGGGCTCTACAAATAAATACAGACAGATGAGCTCTTTCACTGGTAATTTGTCACTTCATAATTGCCAAAGAAAAGCAGGTTAGTTTTCCCCTCCTGACCTCTCTCAAGTGGCCTTTTCACCCCAGCTGGCCCCGAAGCCAGGGTCGGGGTCCTGCCGTGCCCCCAGAGGGCGACCTTTCCCCCCGTGCTGGGGCTGCAAAGGGCACCTTGGCCTTCTGCATCGCGTTTTCCAATTGACATTTCCATGGATGTCCCATGGCAACACCAAGCTGTGGAAACACCCACCTCCAGGTGTGCCCCAGGGTGCCTTTATTGCCTGGCCCATGTGTGGGTGATGATCCCAGATCAGAGCACTCCGAAATGGGCACAGCCAGGTGAGCCTTGTAAACAAAAATTTAAGGCTTCAAGCACCTGGGGATGTAAATGTTCTCTCGCTGTTGCTCCAGTGCTGCTCTCTCCATTCCCGGCTCCCTGGGGTGATGTTCCAGGATGCTGGAGCGTGGATGGCTGTACAGGAAGGAGGCTGCAGCACAGAGGTTGGATTTAGAGACGGTTGCAGGTCAGTAGCTCCTGGGAGCAGGGCTAATCCCCCGCTGGGGCGGGGCTGGGCAGTGCCTTGGGCACCTGGGGTCCCGTGTGCCCTGTCCCAGCGAAGAGCAAAGTGCTGCTGCCACCTCCCGACCGGAGAGAGCCCTGATCGGGAGGCAGGAGCAGCTGCCCGGGATGCTCGCTCCTCTTGCCCGGGTCCTGTTCCCCCTGCCAGGGATGTTCGCTCCGTTTGCCCGGGGTCCCAATCTACTTGCCTGGGAGGCCCTCTCCCCCTGCTCAGGTCCCATTCTCCGTGACTGGAATGCCCGCTGCTCCCCTTGCATAGGTCCCATTCTCCCTGCCCAGGTCCCATTCCCCCTGCTTGGGATGCTTGCTCCTCCTGCCCAGGATGCCTGCACACCTGCTCGGGTCCCACTCCCTCTGCCTGGCTCCCAGGGCTCCCACTCCCTCTGCCCAGGATGCCCATGTCAGCCCTGAGCAGGAGGGAAACAACCCATGGAAAAAAGTCCTGGTGTTTTGGTTTGCCACTCGCTTTTGCCAGTGTCCTGAAAGACACCTTTGCTGTTGGTCACCTCCATACCTTCCTCTCCTCCTTTCCCTGACTCTGGAATTTCTTGGTGCAGCGAATCTTCCAGAACAACATCTCAATGCATAAAACACTGCATCTTAACTATTTTAACTCATTTTTCCTTCATAGCATACAAGCAGCTGCTTTTTCCTTGCCATATGACAAAGGGTTAACAAAATGCTTAAAGCAAAGCATTGTCTAAAATGAGTATCTCTCATTTCCAAAGAGCCTGGGATCCCAAGGCACGGGTGAGAAATACTAGCTGCAACAATTTTGCATCACTCTCCCTTACAACACCGGCAGTGAAACCTTGTTTGGCTTCATAGGCAAGATTTTCCACACCGTGCTCCAGTGCAACCCAATTCCTCTAAGCCCACATCTTGTTTTTCTACTGACAAAGTGAGGTATGATTCTTGGCTCATTCATCTTCTGCTGTGGAAGACGAAATGAAAAGATGCTTTTAAAGCTCATTCACTCAACACTCAACCCCAAACCCAGGGGGAGGGTCAAATGGAAATTTGTTAAAGTTATCAGACTGGCTTTCTGCTGGGTTTCTTTTATGCTGGGTGTTAAGGCTGAAGAAAATTAAATGAAGACACGAGTGTTTGCTAGGATACTGTTAAAGGTAGAGCAGCCTGATTAGTAAAACAGCCAAGTCATTTAATTGATTTTCTTATAAAAAGCTTGTGTTTGAGTCATTGTGCTTCCTGAGGACACAGCTCTTGGTGTTCATATTGTCTGGACCTCTTAATTTATGAGATAAAAGCACCCTACTTCATATTAAGTGCAGCCACATCCTTTGCTGTGGCAGGGGCTGCCTTGTATGAGCACACCCAGAGCTGGAGTGAGATGGGGGGGAAATGAGAGGAGGGGTGGGGAATTGCCCAGCTCGAGGCCAGCAGCCAGGAATGGACCAAGGAGGATGCTCCCACCCACCCTGTCCACCTCCCCGCAGCCTCCCACCACCCTCCTGCTTTGCTGCTTGCGATCAGGTTTGCAGGTTGGAGCCCCTCTCTGGGGCTCTCTGCCTGGGCAAGGAGTCCTGATTCTGATGGGAAAGGGGCAGGAAAGGCACCTCCACCATTGTAGGAGGGTGTCGGAGCCCCAAGGACACTGTGCCACCTGGAGGAGTTGGAAGGCTTCATCTGAATGGCCCAGAAGGTGGTTTCCAACCTTCTAGTAGAGTCTGGGAGGGGGTTACACTGTATACTGCAGACAGAGGAAACCTTTGTCCCTGCAGTGTCCCTCCAGCCTGAGGAAAAACTCTTCCTCACCCCTGGACTGGCAACCAAAAGGACTCTGACCACCATGTGCCACAGGATGAGCAGAGAGGGATGGCACTGCCTCCCCATCAGTCACTGGCCAGGGCCTTCCATCCCTGCTTTATTCCTTCTCCTTCCCTGCTCCATTCCTGCTCCATTCCTTCCCCATTCCTTCCCCATCCCTGCCCACACACTGTCGATGTGTGAGAAGCCTGAGTGGGGCCAGGTTGGGAAGGCTCCTGTGTGTCCATGGCCATCAACATCTGTCTCCCCTCCCAGCTGGCTGCCTGAGCAGACACATCAGGACGTGGGTTCCTGGGCGATCCGAAGACATTACCTAATCCTCTGAAACCGGATCCTCCCGTCAGACTCCGGTTGGATGAGAAAAGCTTGCTCTGGCCTGTTTGTTCCTGCTCCAAAAATGTTTCCCTCCTTATGGCAAAGAACGTGCTGTGCACAATTTCCTCCTGTCTGGAGGGTGGAGGTGGGTCCCCAAAGACCCCGTGGATTAACCCCTGCCTGGAAAGATCTGGTCTTCACGTGTTCATAAACCTTCTTGTTTCTGTTTAGGTAACCACTACCTCTCCCAGCTTTCTCTGCTGGAAATTCTCACCTCCTTCTGCCCCGAGCTCCCTGCCTGACTCCTTGGAAGAGGATTTGTGACAGACAATTCCTTCAAACACATCAGAAGTTCTTCCCACAAGTTTCAGGCTCTGCCTTACAAAGCCAGGACAGCTCAGTTCAGCCAGTTTTTAGCTCTGACCCTACACAGCACCATGAGCACAAGCCCAAACCCAACTGCTCTGGTGACAGCAGAGGGAATGGGGCTGATTTGTGAGAGAGAGCAAGGGGTGAGCCACATGAAACATTCCCCATGTGCAGAGCCATTTGCACCATCCAGATAGCAGTGGATTCATTGGTGTCTGATATGGGAAGCTCTCGCATACCAAAACCTTGTAGTTGTATAAGTGAGAGAGTGAAATAGGGCCAAAAGTCCAGTGGGAGTGTCCCTCCTATGCCACTTGGTCAAGGGAAGGGCTGGATGGGATTTAAGAAGACCCCCCCAATGGCTTGATAGAACACACACAACCTGTTTCAGCATCCTTGCTGGGTGCTGGAGGCTCTCTGAGCATCTCAGCCTGCTGTCAAGCAGGAGGAAGGTCGGCAGGAGAGACAATTTGTGGCTGGCTATTTGCTGTTGTCACTCCAACCATTTTACCTTAAGAGGCAATAAAGATGAAAGCCAATAATAAGCAGCCAGCTGTCATTTGAGGGAGAAAGGCTGTAATTTACTCTGCCAGGGCTGCGGGGAGTCCATCTGAGGCTGGAGTTATTGACAGGAAGTCTATATGGTTTGTTTCTTACAGTACTTACGTGTGCTCAGAGCAGTTGAGGGTGACATTTTTAAAATCTAAAAATATACAGCTGGGAGCAAACTTCCAGCAGCAGGGAAGGGAGGAGAAGGATTTATGCCTCGAACATTTTGAACTTTCAGAAAGGTACGTTTGTAGAAAAGGCTTCAAAGGGCTCAAAGAGGGGAGCAGTCCCTGGGCTGCTGGTGGGGGTGTCCCTGAGGCTGTTGGGTTTCAGCTGCTGGTGTTTGCTGAAGGACCTTGTCCAGGATGAGATTGTCACATCTTCACAGGGATGTAAATCAGGAACAACACTGTTGAAGTGAAGGAAGTCACAGACCGATCAAAGAAAGGAACCAGGTGGTTTTGTGCAGCCCCAGGTTGTAACCACTAAACCAGGAGAGGCCTGGGTGGGGTTTCTGTGCTGGTGAGGAGGATCATCCTCCAGGGAGATGCCATCGATGCGTGTGAGCAGAGCACACAGCTAATCCTGCTCCACGACTCTTGCCTGCAGCGTTTCTGCAGTGTCTGTTGGACCAGGTCATCCTGTGGCTGAGGACAAACCCATCTCTGGTGAGAGCCAATACCTCTTTGACCTGGTCTAGAGCACGAGGCCACCTCGCATGTGTCACCCCAGTGAACACAGTAGAAATGAGGGGGGTTTTAACCTCAAAGACAGATGATTTTGATTCTCATTTTCTTATGCCCAGTGATCTTGCTGATGGTGACACTTTGCACGGGAGTATGCCTTGATCCTATGAATCTGGGGAACTCAATGATTAAGACCTGTCATAGCCATTTCCACAAGGAGAGTCAAATTCTTCCTTCTCTTCAAGACATTGTCTTGTGGAGGCGGGAGGAGGTGGTTTCAGGAAACACATCGAATGACTAATCTCTCTCCTGGCTCTGCCAAGGGAGAGCAACCAGCCACACGAGCATCCCTGCTGCTTGTGAGAGCTCTGGGATGTCAGCAGGGTTATGATTTATGGCCATCAACCCATCATCCTTATTTATAGCAGCAGCTCTATGTGAGAATTCGTACATGAAGATTGGCTTTTTCTATGGCCTTGATCCTGCCAGAACTGCCTCTGGGCCTCCTGGGGGATTTGCTATGCCTCTGCCATGCCCATGTGGGGAGGTGCCACTCCTATCCCATTCCTACCCACATTCACCTCTTTTCCTCTCCTTATTGTCCATATTTTTAGAGAGCTTTCTCACAGCCAGAGTTTTTCAGGCCGGTGGAAAGAGGACGAGCATTGTTGAGAGGGGAGGGGTGATGGTTACCTCTGCCCTACAGCACTGGGCAGAAACAGAGGGCTCTCCTTCCCAGAAAGATTGGGAATTGTATGGTTCTTTATTTAAAAAATGTGATTTTTTTACCTCTGTGAGATGTCAATCCTGACAATTCAAAGTACTTCCCTGCTTGCTGACTGTTGTTTTGGTCCTTTTCTTTGGCTGGTTTCCTTTGGTTGCTGGTATTTTCCTTGTTTGTCCTGGTGCTCCTGGATGTCCTTGTGGCTGCTGGTTTCCAGGATTTTGGGATCTCCAGTTATCTGGGAAACTCCATTTTCCCTTTGAAGGCAATGAGAGGTTCTAATCCACTTTGCAGTAGAAGGCTTGAAAACTATGACCCAGATACAACCTCAAGGGTCAGAAAACATATGGCAAATGAAACGAATGAGCTTATAAACCCCCTCATCCTGTGATGCGTAAGGGACTGGGGGTCTTGCAGTCATCTAGGCCTTGTAATTATGTTTTCTCTCTGATTAGCTGGGAGCGGGCACCTTGGAAACCCTTTTTCGTGTTGTAATACATGGTGACAGTGAGAGAAAGTGCTGCAGCCCCTGCTTAAACCTGAACCTGCTCCCAGCGCTTTGGCCAGCCCCGTTCCTGCTCTGTGATGGATGGAGCCCTGGGACATGGTGCCTGTAACAGCCAAATCACTTACCTTGGAAATGCAAACCTTATGGAAAGCCGATCGATAATTTCTGGAGCCTGGGTTTCGCTGACACGCGGCCCGAGCCCGCAGGAAACAAACCCTTTGTTAATCCTTCTCGAGAGGCCTGCAGCCTCCTGTAAAAAGCTTCTGAAGTTAGTAACTAATTACAGGCTGCACGAGGCTCCAGTCCGTCACCCCGACAGCTCTGTGGGAGAAGGGGCTGCGGCGCTGCTGGCTGAGGTGATGGACGAGTGTGCACCAGCTCCTGGCTTTGCTCTGAAAGAGGAAGAATTAATGGGCAAATAAATTACAAATCAATTATTAAGCCTTAGCAGTGTGCAGGGCCCTGTTCAGGCTGGGTATCAAATATACATTTCTAATTAACTCAACAGCTCCTGTTTAATGTGCTCTGGATGCTCCCTACTGCTGGAAATATGAATTTTGGTCATGCACTTGAAATAGAGCCTTTTATTCCTCTCTTCTTGCCTACTGAGGCAGTTCAGGTTGCAGATCTGTAAGGAGCACTGCGAGACCCTCAACTTCACGCTCAGACTCAGGGCAGCCCTGGGCGAGCTGCGTGAGCTGCGACGCAGTGGGGAACAAATCTGACACTACTAAGCTCTCAGTGTGCCATGGGGCCTCGTCTGCTTTCTGTGAGCCCCAAATCCCTGATTCAGAGGGAAGCCACGGGACTTTCCTCCCCTCCCTGTTTGCTCAGCGCTGTCTGTCGGCACCCGGAGCTGTTGCCACGAGAGCAACCGCTGCCTGATACCTGCCTGCAGTGTCTAGGCAGGTCCCAGGCCAGAAGTTCTTTCTGGAGCACTAAGAAAACAAAAGGGCTTGGCAGAGGGGTGGCTGTGCTTACACACCCACCTCTGCTTTCCTTGGATGAATTGTGTCCTCAGGTTTTCAACAGGCATCCCCTCATCCAGGAGTGGGAAACCCCTCAGGGAATCATGAGCTGGAAACGTGCGCTCACAGCCCCAGAAGGCCAATCGTACCCTGGGCTGCATCAAAGAAACGTGGCCAGCAGAGTGAAGGAGGGGGTTCTTCCACTCTGCTTCACTCTTGAGACCCCACCTCGAGCCCTGTGTCCAGTTCTGGAACCCCCAGTGTGAAAAGGATATGGAACTCTTGGAACAGGTCTAGAGGAGGTCACGGAGATGATCCAAGTGCTGGAGCACCTCTGCTATGAGGACAGGCTGAAAGAGTTGGGGGTGTTTAGCCTGGAGAAGAGAAGACTCTGGGGAGACTTTAATAGAGGCCTCCCAGTGTGGAAAAAGGCTCCAGGAAAGCTGGGAAGGGGCTCTTGATCAGGGAGTGCAGGGAAAGGACAAGGGGGAATGGTTTTCAGCTGGAAGAGGGGAGATTGAGGTGAGATCTGAGGAAGAAATATTTTCCTGTGAGGGTGGGGAGGCCCTGGCCCAGGTTGCCCAGAGAAGCTGTGGCTGCCCCATCCCTGGAGGTGTTCAAGGCCAGGTTGGATGGGGCTTTGAGCCCCCTGATCCAGTGGGAGGTATCTCTGCCCATGGATGGGCTTTGAGGTCTCTTCCAACCCAAACCATTCTGTGTTTCAATGAATTGGTGAAGGAGCTGAGCCTTCGAGGTATTCCTGCTCTGCACCACGGCAACATTTCTGCCGCTCACTAATCAATTATAATTCTTAGACAAACTCCCATATGGTGCCTTTATAAATCACTCTCTCCAGTTATCAAGCCTGTCTTATTTGCCTGACATGAGCTATAAGGAGGGTGGGTTTTAGGCTAATGTTGACTCAAGCGCACAGGATGTGATTTATTTATAGAGTTTTAGAAAAGTATTTTGAAAGTCAAAATCCGGGCCTTAAGGAGCTAAACAAAAGGCTGAAGACTAATTCTGCAGCCTTAGCCCAAGCATCTCCATAATAAGGCTTGGGTTAGAGAACTGGTCTGTAAATACATGACCTCTGTCATGGCACAGGGAGCTCTGTGGGTCTCAGGGTCAGATCCTGCTCAAGGGACTTTGGGTGGTGCCCGCTGGAGCAGCTCTGCATCACAGTGCTTGGCCTGCAAGACAGGGAGGCCCTGAGGACAGGCAGGGAAGTTGGACAGTGACCTGAAAGGTAAGGACTTAGTGGAGGTGATGAGCAGAGAGCCAGGACAAAGGGTGTGAGGAGAAACTGGAGAGGAACCCTTTATCTCCTATCCAAGTACAAAACAGTACAAGTTCAACTTTTGAAGACTGATCCTGAGCACAGAGGAGAAAACCAGGGCTATGGCAAAGCCATGTGCCCTTGTCATGGGCAAGACAGAGTAAAGGACACCCTGGAGTGGATCTGGATGTTGGGGTTTATCTGCCTGGACTTTTCCCTGACTCGGTTTTCTTGCACTGACTCGCTCCCCCCTTGCTGCTTTCACCCCACTCAGCCAGTTGCCCAAGCTCCCTGAGCTTCCCAACTTTGCCTCCAAGGAGCTCCCTGATCTCCAGGATCTTACCGATCCCATGACATTTCCTCCAGTCATGAGGAAACTCTTTTCTTTCCAGGCCCCTCGGTTCTCTCCAAAACAGGATTTGCATGATCTGAAGAGGATAAGAGCATGGACACTGGTGTTAGGAACCAGAAACAAAAAACAGTGCTATGGACATATTTCTCGGGAAGTCTGGGAAGCTGTCATTGACCAGCTTTGTTTCCTAATGTGAACGAGTTAGAGCTTGCACCTGTTGCAAAGCAGTTTTCGAGGAGGACTGGAGGAAGCCTTATGGGTTGCTAATGTAAAAGTAAGTTTATGGGAGAAAGCAAAGCTTTTAAATTTGGGACCTCAGATTCCCAGTGGGTTTATCAAGTTGGGGAGGGGCTCTTGGACAGGGAGTGCAGGGATAGGATGAGGGGGAGCAGTTTTAAGCTGCAAAAGGAGAGATTTAGGTGAGATCTTAGGAAGAATTGTTTTCCTGTGAGGGTGTGGAGGCCCTGGCACAGGTTGCCCAGAGTAAGTCATGGATGGTCAATCCCTGGAGGTGTTCAAGGCCAGGTTGGATGGGGCTTTGAGCCCCCTGGTCCAGTGAGAGGTGTCCCTGCTTATGGCGGGGGTTTGGAACTGGATGGGCTTTGAGGTTACTTCCAACCGAAACCATCTCATGATTCTATGGAAAAGATAAAAGAGCTCCCTTAACTCCTGTGCAGTTCTGTAAACCCATGCGATTAAATTTTATTCCACCAGGTGGCGCCCGAGCACCACGCATCCCCGCGCCTTCCTATTGGCTGCTCGCCGCGTCGCCCTGGCAACGCCCTGGCAACTGGTCCTGCGCCCCCCCCCCCTCCATCCCTCCCTTCATCCCCCATCATTTGGGTTTCCCACAAACTCTCTCCCTTTCCCCTTCTCTGCCCTCCCCGGTCTCTGCCCCGGGGGATCAGCATCGGGGAGGCACCCACGGGTGTCTGCACGAAAGGACACCCCCTGAGCAGGAGGACAGCGGGGGGAAGAGGGGTCCTCTCTTTCTTTCTTTCACGCTCTGCCCCTTTTTCTTTCTTTTTTTTCACTGAACTCCTGAGCTTCTGTGCTGGGGGTGTCGCGTGGTGTGTGGGCAGAGATGCCCATTTTAGAGGATGAATTCTCCAGGCAAGAACATCTTGGCTCTATTGAACATGGACAGTGATGCAGGCAGATTGGCCTTGCCGTGGAGCCTGGGCAGTGGCCTGTGATAGTAACATCTGGTTGGCTTAGGCTAAGAAGCAAAAGTGCAGACTATCTAGAAACCCAAGGCAATCTTTCAGAGGCCAGATTTCCTTTTCTTACTCCAGCTCCTCCAGCCAGGTCTCATTCCTGCCCTGGGTGGAGCTAGATTTCTGTTCCACTGGGAGCAGTAAACTGTGTGCTGAGGATAGAAAAAGCCCTTCAAACGCTGCCTGTGGGATGAAGCACAAGCATTCCCAGGCCTTGCCTCTGTACAAATGAGATGTGTTCCCATGCAGATTACATTTAACCCTTTTTGTGTCTGTCCTGGGAGGCACAAAACAACCTCCTTTCACAACTAAACAACCCTTCAGCCACCACCTGTTCTGAGCAGGGGGACGGAATGCATTGCTCTCAACTGTTGTCTCTAAAACAACTGAGGAACAGACCCAGGGGGCTGCAGCAATGGTTCCTCCCTCCTCTCCAGCAAGGGCAAAACATCTGGAATGGGTTTGGATGAGCTGTATTTGCATTCCCAACAGGAGACTGGAAACCACCCCCTCACTATTAGAAGGCTGATGCTATGAAAACGCTGGATATGACTTAATTTTGAGGTCTTTAAGTTGATTCAGAGATGCATTTGACCCAGACTCTCAAGGGTTCTTGGCAGACTGCATCCCTTCCTACCCCTTTCATTAATCCCTGAGAAGTGCTTGATTAATTTGTTATAATGTCTCTGCTTCATTCCCTAACGACTGTGCTGGATCCACTGGTCAAGTGGGTGGTGTCATTGTGGAGGTCTCCTGGGGCTGCAGCACCCTCTGTGCCATGGGGGAATGGTGCTGAGGGCGCTGCTGCATCCTTTGCTCTGCCAGCTCAAAGAGAAGGTCATTCCTGCAGCATGGGACCATCCTTGCTTTCTCACAGACCCTACAAAGCTGCAGGAAAGTACACAGGCAGTGGTCCCTGCCCTCCCCTCCTCTGAGTCTGAGCTCACCCCTCAGCACCTCCTGCTGTGGGCACTGCGGCTTCTCCTCGCATTGCAGGGCAAGGGGAGGAGGCACGAGGTGGGGGTACCACAGCCTGCCCCACTGATGGGGTTTATCCCCAATTCCCTGGAACCTCAGCTTTTCTGATCCCAGCACAGCAGGGAGAAAGAGGGATTTTCAGCAGGGCGTGACTCTTCCCTTTTCCCAAGGAATGGGAGCTCAGTGGAGAGAAGGCAGGGTTTCAGGCACCTCCTTTGGAGTTGGTGTTACCCTCCTCCAAGCTAGCTCAGTAAATTATAGTCCTAATTGAAACCATGCCTGGGCTGTGCTCGCCTAAATCGTGGGGTGAACATTTCTGGATGTAGTGAGGCTGTTTGCAGGGACAGAGGAGCTCCTGCCGTGTCAGAGTGCGGGGCTCTGTCTCCATCCGGCCATTTGGCACTTCAGAACACCGGTAAATTTTTAACCTTTATCAAACCTGGATTCTGCCAGTGCTTGGCAGGCTTTAAAAAGTGCTGTAAATACCTGAAGTGAGGCTGTCACGGTGCAAACTCACCCTCCAAGCCCAAGGTCTATGTGGAGGGGTGGAAGTACCTTGACAAAAGCATCAGCAACCCAAAGAAATGGTGGGTTATCCAAGTCCTGGAAGTGCTCAGAGCTCAGGAAGGGGCTGGCAAAGGCTCTGTCAGGAGTCACTGCTTTGGCACAAGGTGCGAGGCAGGTGAGGAGCCTGCACCGAGTTACAAGGTTGGAAGAAGTCCTACACGGCTCTGGGATTTCTCCAAAGGTGGAGACTGAGTGTGTGTTGATTCTCAGCACCTCTCAGCACCTTTGTGGTGTTCCCAGCCTGGACTGTGGAGTGAGGGAGAGGCTGGACCAGCTCCCACCGAGACTGGGATGGGATGGGAGAGCATGGTCCAGGATCGAGCCCACAGGCAGCAAGGTCCCTGTGTCCCAGCACTTCTGAATGAAGGCTGTGGCTTTCTCTGCTTCCCTCCTTTGGCCAGGAAGCTCTTGCTGCCACGTGGCCTTTTCCACTACAGCATTCTCCTCTCCGCCTTGCTTTGCTTCTGGCTTGTGTTCTTTATTCCTCAGGAAACATCTGGAAGCTGAGTGAGAAACATTAAAATGGGGAAAAAGAGGGAAGGGAAGGGAAGGGAAGGGAAGGGAAGGGAAGGGAAGGGAAGGGAAGGGAAGGGAAGGGAAGGGAAGGGAAGGGAAGGGGAAGGGGAAGGGAAGGGAAAGGGAAGGAGAAGGGAAGGGAAAGGGAAGGAAAAAAATCAAGGAGGAGAGGATCTTGGGAGCACCATATGATTTCACTTTCCTAAGACAACTGCAATTATGCCTTTGAGGCTTTACCAGTTACTGTAGATTCAAACCATGCTGGATGATGTAAGTGGGAAAATATGAAGGGCCTACTGGCTGCTTAAAAAAAAAAAAGAAGATCAGTTTCTGGCAGTTTATTTAACACCATGAATCAGAAGAAGGGCGCCGTCCAGATGGGCTTTTTCTTTATTGCTTTCCTGGCTTTGGTTGTGCCTTGATGATCCCTTGGGAGAGGCAAAATGCCTCCTGTATCCTCCCAAAGGAACCTCCTCAGTGGTGCAAGTGTGCTTGTGCCATGAGCCCTGAAATCCCCGTGGGCAGAGCTGGGGCTGGATTGCTCCCAGCTGAGATGTGTCCTGGGTTGGGCTCCTCTTCTCTGTGCTGAAAAGGGACTATTTGCTTTTTGGAAGCCCAGCTGGTGGATGGGGTGAGCAGGAGCTCTTTGTCCTGGTTTAGCAGCTATGAGGACTCCTGTTTTCAGGCAACTTCCAGCTACCCTTGCCTATTTGATACTAGCTCTTGGGTCAGTTTGGGGAGGTCTGGATGTGTTTTCTCTGTGCAGAGCCTGGAGCCCAGCACTGGGACTTGAAAGGATAAAGATGATGTTGTCAGATTTAATGGATTTTCCATTGGAAAAAAGCAGGGGGCTGCAGGAGAGCTGGGCTTTCAACTGACAGGGGTTAAACTGTCATAATATAGGATTGGGAATAATGGAAAAAATTCTCTCCCCCCCTGTTCCCATGGGAAAAAAATCAGGTGTACAAACAGGGAAGGGAAATCCCACAACCGAAAATGTTGCTCAGAGCCACCATTGCTGGTGCTGGAGGAGCTGGTGACTGAGCTGAGTTATCAGAAAACTGTAGGAGTCACTGCCTGGCTGTGAATAAAGAGGCAATTTGGGTTTCTTATATTTTCCTTCTTTCTTTTTTTCTTTTAATGAACAGCTCTGGAGGGCAGTGTGTCTGATTAAGCAGCTGATGTGAGGACATGCAAACAATTCACTTTCGTTTAGGAAAGCTTGAGTTGTTGAGGGTTTCCTGGAGCTGTACCTTTGGAAAGAGCCAACAGTGGACATTGCTTGCAGGACAGGACTGGAGCAGTCACTCCAGTGCCCATCAGCCTCCAGGGTGGTGCTGGGGTCCCTTGTCCCCATGGGACTGGGGACGGTGGCAGAGAAAGGTCACGACTCAGGTGGACATTTGACACGAAGGAGAAAACAGGCACTGCTGGAGATTCCACTTGTTAATGGGGCTGTGTTTGGGTTTGTTCATCAGATATGAGGGCAGAGGAGATTCTCCAGGAGTTTTGGCTGAAACAAAGGATTCTTTCCTAATCTTTTGGCTGCTAAACCTCAGAAAATATTAGTGCTCAGCTGGAATTTCTCAGCTCACCATTGCTGAAGACCCAGACCCCGATTACTGCAGTACAAACTTGGGTTTCATCACTTTGTCAGAAGTAGTAAAAAACCCTCCTAAAACCAAATGCAGGGGAAGCCCTGCCCTGCCTGAGTGGAAACACTGATGTGAGCAAACTCCTGTTCACACGAATGGGACAGAGCATGGCCTCACAGGCACAGAACTGAGTGGTGCGAGGCTATGGTGGCCCCAGAGATGGTCCCCAGCATCCCCATGTCCCAGTCAGGCCTGGCCCAGGCTGCTGGGCTGCATGGCCAGGGTTTTTGGAGGAGCCTCAAGCAGGGCAGGGGTGATGGGGCTGCCCTTCAGCTGCTCTTTACCACAGCTCTCGGGTGCTGAAGTTCTGCCTGGTGTGTGGGGGTGAAACACCCTGCCCACGCTGCCTTTCCTTCTCCTTCCTGTCACTGAAAGGATGGAAATACTAATCCAACTTGTGTAAAACCTCCCTACAGATCTGCCTTGTCTGAACCCTGCCTGGTGCCTGCTTGTCTTGCCCGGGGACCCCCACTCTGTGGTGCCTGGGGGCTCCTTGCCAGCCTGGCCCTCTGGGCTGGACTCAGAAACTGTCCATCAGCTCACGTACAGGAAGGTTTCTGCCATGGATTAGCCCTCCTGGGGCTTTCCTGGCATCTCTCCATCAGCTTGTAATCTTTTTCTTTTGCTTTTCAGTTTAAAACAACAGAGAGATCCTGGCAGAGCTTCAGCTGTGCAGGAGAACTGGAGATGAATCCATGGAGTTCATAAAACCCAGGGACTGGCGAGAGCCCTGGGGGCCACAGCCCAGCCATGGATTGGCAGCAGTCCTCCCCAGCTCCAACCCTAAAAGTCCTGGACATCCAACCCAGAGGTCAGTTCTTTCATGCCTTATCTTGTCTTCCAACACCTGCCTAAGGGGAGGGAGCCAGTGCACCCACAGTGGCACCTGAGAAACCCCAGCACCTCGAAGTGCATGCTGGTGGCAGGCAGGAAAGGGCAATCTCCAGGCAGGTGGAATAGTTGGATCGCTGGAGTAAAAGGCAGTTTTCCACCCTTTGATGTCCCTCGTGCTTGGCAAACAGCTGGACACCAAAATGTGTCCCCATGTTCTCAGCACAAGCTGTGTTTAGAGAACTGGGACTTTGCTTCAGCCTCTTATGGAGCCCGGAGCCAGCTGCAAACCTTGGACTTGGCTCTGAGCTCTGGGCCCACCTGTGGCTCCCAGGCAGGCAGCTGAGCTCAGGAAGGGTGTGTGTGGGGAGCCAGATGTGCCTGCCCTGTCCCCAACATCCGCTTGCGCTCCACTCGTGGCAGATGTCACCCTGTCCTTACCAGCACAGCCCCAGGCACGCTCATCCTGATCAGAGTGATCCCATAAAGAGTGCCCCAAATGGACATGAAGAAAGGGGTGGTTTTCAGGACAGAGAATGAAAGTGGAAAAGTTAAATGACATTGATCCTGATAAAGGGGACAGATTTTCTGAGCTTTCTGAGCCCAAGATACACCTGAGGCTGCAGGGCACGTCCTGGGTGCTGGGAGCAGTGAGGCTCAGGGCTGGGCTCCTCTCACTTTCCTTGAGGAAGGGAGACTCTGTGGTTATGGCCATGGTGTAAATTAGGCTGAGTTTTTTAGGTTGAGTGAGTTCTGCAAGGCTTCTGCATCCTTCTCCAACGCAGTCACTTGGAATGCAGCAGGAGCAGGGCCTGACTCTTCCTTGGCACTGCTCTCAGGCTGCCGCCGGCCCCGCCGTCTCGTGGCACACGCAGCCTGTGGCAAAGCAAGGCAGCCCAAAGCCAGCCAGCCTGGCTGGAGCTGCTTCCCCTAAGCCCTGAAGTGTGCCCTGCTTGCAGGTGATTGCCAGCTCACTCAAACCAAGGCCAATCTTCCACTTGCTTCAGCAGCTTTCCCAAGGCTTGTTTGGAGGGAACAGGATTTTTGATGCTCTTATGGGTTCTCAAAGCCAAAAGTTCATTTCCATGCACACTGGAAACAATGAAACACAAATGTTCCTGGAAAGCAAATACATCAGGACTGAAAATATGGACATATTAGCTGTTGTAGTTGGATTTAAGCAAAGGTACACACGAAAGGCTCTCAGAGGGAAGGATATGAGGGGTTCCCTTGGCATGGTGAACCAAGCTCTGCGCAGGCTCTTGGTCCCTCCTGCTCCAGGAGCAATAACATCTACAGAGGGGCAGGATGAGCACAGCAGCTGGGACTGGTCAAGCCTAAACCTGCTGAGACTCATTCTGCAGAGCCCTCGGCAGAAGGAGAAGAAATCAGGTCTGCAGGTCCTGAGAAACGACCTCTCCATGCAGCACAAAGTGATCCTTGTCTCTGTTTGTGCTCTCAAGGTGGCCGTGCTCGGAGGATGCCCCATTTGTACATGCAATCCACACAGCCAATTTACACCTCAGCTGTCCTGTGCCTATATGTTTTTACAAGCCTGACCTTTTCAGGCTGTTAACACTGTCCACGGGATGATGGCATGAACCCTTTACAAGACTTCTCAGCAGTGGCAGTAAATAACATCTCCTGACATGTTTGCAGAGAGTTAGGTCAGGCCTTTCAATAAGACACCATAAATACCCTGCATGTGATGCTCACAGCATCCTGAAAGGGTTTGCTGGCATTTTGTAAACCCTTTGGAGGAGGCAAGAGTGTAAATGAGAATTCAAATGTTTACAGCTCATGGGGCCTTGTAGATTCCTCCAGTCCCTCTTTGCAAGTGATTCTCCTGTTCAAATGTCCATTGTGTCACACAGAGAGCCCTGAAATGACAGTTGGAGACCTGAGCAACAGCAGTTTCCATCAGTTGTGTATTGAAAGGGAAATAGGATAGGATATAGACATGGATATAGATATAGATGATATAGATATAGATATAGATATGGATATAGATATAGATATAGGAGTTGGACTCGATGATCCTTTTGGGCCCCTTCCAACTCAGGTAATCCTATGATTCTATGACATCCACCACCCCCCCAAACCCTCTCCCACCTTTGCTTTCATAGTTGCCATGTGAAGATAATGTTATTCCTTTACTGCTACTCTTTACACAGCCTGTTACCCGTGCTACTTCAGCTCGTGTTACAGCTCCAGCCTCACTGCTTTAAGCCAAGACTAATCCTAAATCATGAATGGGTATTAGGCAGGCAGGGTGAAGGTGAGGGCACTGCACAACATGCCTGGCTAAACTCCCCTAATACCTGGAGGAGCCGTGGTGAGACTGGGAGCTGGAGCTGCTGGTCCCCATTAGCGCCCCACTCTGTGCTGCTATTGCCTCTTCCTCCTCCTTCTCTTCCTCCTCCTCCATCCACTCCTACACTCAGGGTCCCTCAGGGCTGCACCCAGCAAAGTGCCTGTGGGTGCCTTGTAGCTTAGGGTGTTTGGCTCAAAATATGCTTTAAATCACCGACTTCTGCGCCGCCCCCCCGCCTTTAAACTCAATTAAAATATTCATTCACGGACTTCAGGGCTCAGATTGCAACAATTAATTCATTTCCCTGTCCCCAGGCACATCTTGCTCCCTTGCTCGGGTGAAATTAGGAAAAGTATTTCAGTTTCCATCTACCCCCCCGACTTCAGCTGTCCCTTTGGTGGCTGGGAACCGAGCCTAGACATGAAATAATGAACTCAAATCCTTCAATACATTGACCAAAGAAAACAACCTGTCAAATAGAAATATGTCCTCGCTTCTTTTCGAGGCAGAGCAAATCTCCTTCCCATCTGTAGGTATCGTTATGTCGGGAAGGCAGCATAAGTAACTCAGCATGAAATTGTCAGCGACAGCATGAGATGCTGTTTGTAGAGCATAAATCAGTCTAGGAAATGAAAAGCGCTATCTTCTTTTTTCCAGGTTTGCTCAGCATTTTATACCTCTGCAGGGATGTTATGAAGGAGATTTTTTTTTGGCAGATTAAACCCAAGCCCAACATTTGTCGTTAGGGCCTTAATTACGTTCAGTCGTCTTTGTGCCGTTTGCATTATGCCATAATATCTCCCTCTCCTGAGCCTCAGCGAACCCCAGCAGAGTCACTGACTCCACTTAAGCATGAAAATGCTGGTGGAGAGGTTTAACCTCCCCAGGTTTGCTGGCTTTCAGCTCCTGGCTCAGCCTGGAGAGTGAAAGAAGCCAGGGCAATTCCACTGCCTCTTTCGCATGCGTTTCCCACCATGGCTGTGCTGAAGCTGCTGCCTCCACACTGGCAGTAAATGTGATGCAGGATAATACAGCAAATTGAGCAGAGATTTCTGGGTGTTGGAAACTGAAGCCTGGTTTTGAAAGGGCAGCTTTGTGCAGAGCCTCCTTGTAAATGCAGGGCGTTGCTGGTCTCTGCATCTGAAGTCTTCAGGAGTAGCCTGAGCTCAGTCACATCCACACTGCAGTGCTTCCAGCCCAATGCAGTCAATATTCTCTCTGAAGCAGAGAGAAACTTTGTAATTGCCCTTTTATCCTCTTTAAGGATGACCTGAACTACCAAGCCCTGCACTGAACACTCCTCTAAGCTGAATGAAAGAGGTTGTCTTCATTCTCCACCTGGAGTAATGCAAGAGAGGAAATGTTTGAAGCTGCCTGGTATCTGCCAGCAAATATGTGGTTCCAAGTCTCATTGGAATAAATCAGGTCAAATCTTACCAACAAGTGGCATCTGGGTATGGTGGTGGTGGTACCATCAACTGGAGTGCCCGTTGTCCTCCGTGCCTGGGTCTCTGAATGCTCGCTCTGCTTCCTTGTGCATTGACACCATTAGTTTTAGGGTTCAGATCTTTAGCCACCCTTAACCCCAGCTTTCCTGCCTCTCTCCCTTTCCAAAGCAAACCAGAGCTGATCACTGTGTTCCTCAGAGCATGCACAGCACCCATACTTTAGTAACTGTTCAAGCTGCAGCACCGAGGCTGTGCAATCTCCAGCAGAACAACAATTAGTACAAATATTCCCAGACAGCTTCTCCCATCTGCTCTGGGGGTTATTTGTGTTTGCTTAGTGCAGGCAGCACATTTTTTGCTGAATTCACATGGTTTCTTGCAGTTGAGTTTGACAGTGAGATGGGCCATTTAATTTAAAGCAGTTCCTTGTTTTTTGCAAAAAGCCTGTCAAGAGTTTTGGTTCTGACTGCATGATAATGCTGCACAGAGTGAAACCTCTGAGGAGATGCAAGAGTTAGAAATGTCTTGGCTGCTTGGCTGAGACCTGTCGAAATGAAATGAGGTTTTTGCATGACTTTGTGTTCAGCACAGTAAATGCATTTTTGTGTGCTTTTGCTAAACAGTACAGGTTTCACTCAGCTGCACAGGGAACAAACTCCTCCTTTCTCCTCCACTCCCTCTTGCTCAGATTTCAAATTCAGCTGTGGCTTGTGGCCCTGGAGACCCTGATGGTGTGTCATGACTGCAGATCCTGGGCTGTAACTGGAGCTGCAAAGCTGGGAGGAAATGCTGTTTCTGGGATGGTTTGGTTTTGCAGGGAAGAGGGTGCCTTCAGGAAGGTGATCTCTGCAGGAGTCCTTGCTCAGCCTTGCAGGTTCAGCTCAGGGTTTGGATGTGCATTGCTAGGGCTCAAGGAGTCCTGGCTGGAAGCAGATGGCACAGCCAAGGCAGGGCTGATTCATGGGCATAGTTAGGGCCAACTGAACAGTCTGGAAAAGGGAATTGTTATTTGCAAATTGGAGGAGAGAAAACCTTTGCTCTGCAGGGAAAAGCATCTTACAGACCACCTCCACTTGCTGCAGGGAGCCAAAGGCACAGGGAAGTCAGGGGACTTGTTGGAGAGTCTTCAGGAAGTCTGCAATGAGGCAAAGATAAAGCGCCATATGCAGCACCCCACTCCTGCTTACCTTCCTTCTCAAGAGGTGGTGGTGATGGCTCTGTTCTTGCTAGCAGGACTGCTTCAGTGTGAGTGGGACCCCAGGACAGGGCGTAAAACACAGTTATGGCCCTCAAATATGTGCATGCAAAGAAGTGGGGAAATATGGGCATTGTTCAACACAGAAATAAGGAGGTTATGAGTGATTGCGTGCCTTGTGTTACATTACCAGGAGTAAGGGAGAAGGTTTCCTTTGAGTTCAGGGGCTGAGCTTTTGGGGGTGTCCCAGGCCATGCTAATTTGGACTCTCAGAGCTGGTTCAGCTGCTGTCTCAGCTGACATTGCCAAGCTGAATTCTGCTTAGCTGCAGCCCAGGTCCTGGCATGTCGTCAGCTCTGAGTTCATCTCCACCAGCTGGCAGGTGGGGAAAGAAAACCCTGCCCTGGGCTGGCAGAGCATCGGGAAACCCTGGAAAGCCCCTCAGGTGCAGGTCCTGCCTTCACTGGTGTTTTCTATTCAGCTTGACATCTCCTGAATTTGCAGCCTTCTCCATGATGGGGGCTTCTTGTCATTCCTGCAATCCATGTGAAATAAGGTGGACTGTGTAACCCTTTGGGACACAGTGTTGCCCCTCCCCAAGGAGAAGGATTAACTGAAATATTGGTCTCTAGCAGGACCCACAACCAGAATTCATCTGGCCACAAAATAGAAATGTCCCTCAGATTAAAGCTTTTCTGGCCAGTGAAGAGTTATTGCAAAGTGTTGCTCTAGCAGCCTTGCAAAGCTGGACCCTGCTGCCTGCTGTGAATCCCAGTGAATGCTATCTGGAATGCATTTGGGATAGCGTGTGGCTCAGCCTTGCATCCTGAGCCCAGCCAGGCTCTCAGCTGCTCGCACAGAAAGGCTGCACCACGTCGTGATGCTGCGCACCCCAAAGGCGCTGATGCGGTGGGTGGGAAGAGCCAGGCCAACATTACACCAAACCTGCTTATGGGGGCAATGGGATGTTAAAGAGTCATCTGGAGATGATAGGAAAATAAGCTCATGATTTTGTACATCTGTATTGATGCTCTTTGGACAAGTTACACCAGGTTCTGAGTGCAGGCAAAGGAGGAGGAGGGAGACAACGGCATCGCTGACTCAGCTCACCAGGCTGCTGTCACAGGCATTGCCTCTGGGAAAGGGATGTCCTCCTGCCTCGACCTGTGCCGTGTCCCACAGCCCACCTCAGAGCCTGCCTGTGCATTTTCCTATTGGCATTTCAGGAGGGCAACACTTCTCAAGAGGCTGCTTTCCATTTGGTTTTGAATTTTATCTCCTGCCAGGCTGCTGTTCCCCCTGTGTGACCTGCCATCTGTTTCTCAAGGGAGAGCTCAGTGACAAGGATGCTTTGTCCAGCTGCCTTTCCTGTGGAGGAGAAAGGCAAGGCCAGCTCTTGTGCTTAAAATGGGGCATTCAAAACCCTTGGCCTTGTGGATTTGGCATGAAACACCCCTTCTTCATCTTAAAAGCACTAAAGCACGAGTATGGCTGGCTGGGCTGCATTCCTTCTGCTGTAGATATTCAGCCTCTCTGTCCCCTGAAGATCTTGTCCTTGCTGTCTGAAAGCCCCTTGGCCCTCAGACACACCAACAGTCCATGTCCTTGCCCACACCTTTTCAGCTGTGTCATTCAGCTGTTTTCTCTTTCAGCTGTGTCATTCAGCTGTTTTCTCTCTGTATCATGGTTATCCGCCAGAGAGATGTGTCCTGGTCCCTGTTCATTCTGTGGAGCATTTGGAGCCATACAAGCAGCTTCCATGTCATTTCTGTCCCCAGGCAGCCAGCAGCCACACACAAGATGCTGCATGAATGGCTTTAAATTGGAAGGGGGAAGATTTGGATTAGACATCAGGAAGAAATTCTTCTCAATGAGGGTGAGGAGGCCCTGGCACAGGTTGCCCAGAGAAGTCGTGGCTGCCCCATCCCTGGAGGTGTTCAAGGCCAGGTTGGATGGGGCTTTGAGCCCCCTGATCTAGGGGAGGTGTCCCTGCCCATGGCAGAGGGGTGGAACTGGATGGGCTTTGAGGTCCCTTCCAACCCAAACCATTCCATGATTCCATGATCTGAGCCTGCAGAGGACACAATGGCTCCAGTCCCAGGCAGCAGCTGGAAGCCCGTGGACATCCTATGGACAAATCCTCATCCTAGGATGGAGGGCAGGGACAAAGCATCACATCCAAGAAGACCTCTGTCAGAATCATCCATGAACCTCCAAACCCACCCTCTCTGTGTGCCCAACACCAACCTCAGTCTCTGTGTGAACAATGGCTGCGGAGGGACCAGAGGGGGGTTCTTGAAGGGGGTTGAGGTGGCAGGGCAGGGGGATGAATAAGGCTTCTGTTTGGTGCAAAGGACTTGGATTTCAGCTTGGGGAAGGACTGTGTGCTGGAGCAGCAGGAGAGGCCCTGGTTTACATAACAAATAAATCACTGTGCCTTATAAGCACGAGTAACCTGTTATTCTAAAGGGTCCGGGGATAATTTACCACCTGATGTCAAACTCCTCTGCCTTTTGAAAGGGAAGTTAACAAATGGCAGCTGAGATAGAGAGGGGGAAAAGGCTGCTTTTCCAAAGCTGCTTTGTTTTTTAACTCCCTTAACCCAAGTTTTTTAAGCCTAGGTTGTTACTCCTTTCTGGGGACGGTGGTGAGGGTGGTCACAGCTTTCCCCCGAGACCGGGCAGCACGTCTGGATAAGGTCTGGGAGTGCCTCCATCCCACCACTGCCCACCCTTGTCCCATGGGCTGGGGATGGTGGACTCAGGCTGGTGTCTCTGGGACGCCTTCCTCCTGGCTTCCGAGGCAGTGCCAACAAGACCCTCGGTGTGAGGACAGGTGTCCCAGGACTTCCACCTGCTTCTGCTTTGGAGTCAAACCCTGAAATTCTCAAAGAGAGAAATATCCTTTGGCAGCTCTGTCTGCCTCCTGACAGTAACCGTGGCCACCCCTTCCCTGTTTACACGACATCATTCCAGCACGGTCTGTGGTGGTTAGAGTGGGCCTTTTTGTTTGTGCTAATTTAATCTTTCCATTTTCAAAATTACTGTTTTTTTTATAAACAATTTTAAGCTGGAGGCTGAGCTGGATGCTCTGTTTCCTTGGAGTATGGCACTTGCCCAGCAGCACTATGTGAAAATCCTATACAGACAATGCTGTAACCATAAACAATTCGTGTTTGAGATTTCTGGGAACAAACTGCAAAGAAAAGGACAAGTATGTGTCACGTAGTGACAAGTTCATAAGCCATCTGAGTGACTTGGGAGCCAGGATTTATTCCCTGGCAGCAGGGGAAAACACATTGTGGTTGTGCCAGACACTTTCCTAGGAGCTTTCCAGCTCTGTGCGTGTTAGAAATGTTGGGTCAGCACTTAAACAGGAGCAGCAGCAACCTCTGGTTTACTATATCCTGATGCCCAGACCCACTGAAATTCATGGATCAGCTTTGATTTTTGCCATTTCCTGGCTCATCCCACCTGAACTTTCCATCACCGTGATGTCTCTGTAAGTGCTTGGTGGAACCAGAGCCACCTGGGAGGGGTGAGAGCCTCATCTACAGCAGGGGATGTCTCTCTGGGATATTGTCATGGATGAGTTAGTGCTCCCATCACGGATGTCCCCACCGCGTAGGCGGCACACCGGGGTTGCCATCTCGCTGCCGGCTTTTGGGGTCGCCGACAGCAGATGGCAATGGAGAGCTGTGAGGAGCAGGGGGGTAACCAGCAGTGAGGGTCAGTCTCTCATTGCTGATAAAGATGGGCCTTGCTGTGGGAAAAAAAAGTAGCTTTGGAAAGAGGGAAGAAAAGCAGAACAGTAAAAACTCCTCACAGCTTTGAAACACCCTTCATGTCCCTGCTGACCCTGCTGTCTTCTCGCTCTGCTGCTCCAGAAGCAGGGCAGAAGCCCAGTAAGGAGGAGGATGTTGGTGTGGGTCCTGCTGTCGGAGCTGCAGTGCTGGGCAGCCTTGAGCAGCTCCAGATGCTGGGGTGAGGTCAGCCAGGGATGTAACCCCCCTCAAAGGGGCTGCCCAGAGGGGACTGGCTGGTGGGACCACATCTCGTGTTTTGCAAACACCAGGCTTACCTCCAGGCTTGCCTTCAGAGCAGTCTGCAAACCCAATCCTGAAGTGCTGCAGGGTGCTGATAAAAGAGGGTGCTGCTGGAGCTGGCAGGCTGTCTGCTGCATCCGGACATGGGTGTGAGATGTTCCTGGGCTGAGCTCCAGCAGCTGCAGTCATGCGAGGCACACAGTGAGCGCTCGGTCCTGGCTGGAGAGCCACTGGGAGGAGGTGGAGGTGGAGAACAACACCAGCACCTGCCTGCACACCTGAGAAAGGCACGGGGCATCCTCAGTAGGGGACAACCCCCCGGGGGTGCTCACACTGATGGTTTTATATGATCCAGCCCCAGGTGTTGCATCTACTTTTGGTGACAGGAGGCAGGCAGCATCTTCCTGCCTCTGCTCTGGGGGTTCCCATTGGAAGGATGGCCACGGCTTCTCCTGCTTTGCGGCTGAAATGAACCATGGGCTGTGCCTCCCTGCCTGCTGCAGGCTCTGGCAGCTGGCAGGAAAACACTAGATGGCAGGTTGAGGCCGTGTCTGAGCACCTGGCTGCCAGCCCAGCCCCAGAACAGGGTGGTGTGGGATCGCTGATGGCTTGTAGGGTTGTGCTGGTCCTGCTGGCTGGCTCACTAAGATGGGGTGGGTGCAGGATCCTTCCAGCTTTACCCAGCTGTATGTTCTCATGAAGTGTCTTCAAAACTCTTCCCCTCAGGACTCCAGAACTCCACCAAATTTGACAGAAGCTGGCAGGGAGATTTGAGAGGAGGGTTGACAGCTATGCAGGCAAGGAGATGTCCTGAACACTGCATTTTGAGAAAATCAGTCTGAAAACTAGAAAGAGAGATAATTTCAGTTCAGCCCTGTAACCCTTGTGCCCCTCTATACAGCCTTTGCTCACCATTGCAACCCCAGTCCCTTCTGAGCTGCTCACCGTAAGCTGGAAAGAGCCATAAATGTGCATCCCCCGAGCAGCACCCCAAAATACAGCCCCCACCAGACACCACCCACTCATCTGCAGGAGGCTCGTTCTCCCTGCAGGTGCAAGGTGCAGCACAAACTGGGAGAAACTGGGTTTTCTGTCCCAGCAACAGTTGCTACTAAAGGGTGACTTTTGAGCAATGGTTTTTCCTTTCTCCTTTTATTAAATCTGTGCAAGCTGCAATCTCAGATTTATTACTATCCAGGAATCCAGCAGGCACACGAGGGGCTGGTTAGAGACATGCCACTACTTTTTAAGGGCAGGGACAAGAGATAAGGCCTCCCTTAGCAGGACACTCGCAGCCACAAGGCTTTGGTGTTCCTGTAACATAGTTTGTAGCCGCTCAGTGTCTCCAAGGGCTTCCGGGAGCTGCAGGCTGGGGCGTTGCAGAAAATCAGGGAGCAAGGCAGAGAAACGAGATGTAGAGGTCCAGGCATTAAGTTTGTTGTTTGCCAGTAAATATGCAAAGCTGCTGGTGAGCTGTGGTTCTCTGTAGCTCTTTGATTTTTGGAGCCAAACAAAGGTGGTGGGAGCTGTGGGATCCTTGTTCTCAGCCACAAGCTGAGTTCAGTGTAAAGCCCTGTCCAGAGCAGGGTTGGTTGGCTCTGAGTTTGTTATCCGGTCTTGGGATTTTGACTTTAAAGAGAAGCCAATGGCTGAGATACAGCTTTCTCCAGGCCAATTTTGCAGATTGAAGACGTTTCACATCAGCCGTGGCTGAACTCCTGAACTCCTACACACTTCCCAGAGCTGCAGCCCAGCCCTGGGCTGGCCCTGGCTCCAGGGAAAGCTGTCTCACCTGGGTCCCCCCAGGACATCGGGTGATGTGGCTCTCCGGGGGCAGCTTTCTCACCCATGGAGCCTCCATCGCTCTTGGCACTTGCCAGTTCAAAGAAGGCACTCAGACCATGCCATTTCAGGTGCCAAGAGCCAGGAGAGGTGACACCTAAATAATAAACACAAATACCAAAGGTGTGCACCCAGGCTGTGCCTGCAAAGAGCAGCTGCTTCACAGGGCAGAGTGGTCTGTCCAGAGAGCAATACTAATTGGTGAGAGGTCCCTCGGGTCCTTGCTCTGAAAAGGGAAAGCAGCCAGTGCTGCAGCCTCTTTTTGAGCATTCCTTGGAAAAGGGGCTGTGATGAGAGCTAGGGTCTGGGGGAGATGGTTTGGTTGAAGAGTGGGGCTGCCCTGGGGCTGGGGTTCCTGCCACCATGTCCCCCATCATCCCTCCACATGGATGCATGGAAGCAGGGCTCCTGACCCATGGATCTGGACTCATGTGGGTGCTCAGGTCCCCAGTGGGACTGCCCGGGACTCCTTCCTGCCCAGGGCTGCCGGGGAGCCGTGGTGGCTGGGGCTGTGCCTCAGCAGAAGGGAATGTTCTTCTTGAGAAGTTTAAAGGCAGCCTGAGACGCTCGGTGCAGATCTCATGAGTCACCAAACACTGCACATGTGGGCTCGGACACAGCCAACATCCCTCAAAGCCAACAGCAACACTGCGTAGCCTAGCAATCGGGAGCAACCCTGCATTAATAAACCAGAGGGAGAAGCTCTCATAACCCTGCCTAGCAAACCCCTACAAGCTAATTCTGATTGATGAGGATTTTCCAGTGGGCAGCAGCAGGGTCTGCAATCGAGGAGGGAAAGTAGAGGCAAAGCATTAGTCTGAGGCAGCCTCGAGGTCAGGACTCTGTGTCTGCAGCTTGCTCTCACACCTCCTCCATCCCTTTTCCCTTCCCTCCCCTCCCCTCATCCATCTCTCTCTAGTAAAGCTTTTTCTTCTCTGAATCCCTTTCAAGAGGGTGCTGCTCGCTGACCTTGCTCTGCCGGCAGCCATCGCAGATTGCCACGTGGACCCCTCAGCCCCCCCAGCCATGCAATGCCCCAGAGCTCAGCTGATGTCAGTCAGAGCTGCTGGCTGCAGCTGGAGCTCATCAGGAGCCAGGTCCACATGCTGCCAAACAGCAGCGTGAGCCTCGCCAGGGATTGCAGCAGGCCTTGACTACTCCGTGCATCTTGTCTGGATGGTGCTTTTACATGTGCTTGGCTTTAATTAAGCCCCTCCTTAAAATACAGCCCTAGACTTGAACACCACTTTCAGCCCAGGATGCATCCCTCGGCCACAGCTGAGGGAAGGGGCTGTTACTCCGACCTGGGGAAAAATACTTCATCCCGTTGTCTTTGCTGTTGGAAAAGACTGATTCTTGGAAAGAGAAACAGGGCTGCTCTCTGAACCATCCCTGTTAGGAGGAATAGTTTGTTGCCTCCTGCTCACTCAGCTGGGCTGGCATCAGGTGTGGGAAGAGGTGCAATGTGGGAAAACACCAGCTATTAGTGTCTCCAAGTGCCTGGTTTAGCGATGAAAAGAAGCACCATTAAATGTTCTGAAATTAGGTGTAAATTAACTGGCCCTGCTATGGTCATTTATAATGTCTTTCAGGTTAAAAAACAGTCCTCATTTCTAAGGATTTAGAGTCCCCACCTGCCTTTAATGGGACTATTCTCCTCACAGCTATTGCCGTAGGTAAAGACTTAAAGTCAAACAATAATTACTCCCAAGAAAGGAACACTGTTTTCTTGTCATGTTCCATTAAATAGTTCACAGCGTGAGCCAAAGAATTAATGGCCTTATTATCTGGCCTTCAAAATATATCATATTAAAGAGTAGCAGGCAGCTCTGAAGAATACAGAAGACACCAGGATGCCACAGCCCTGAACAAGACCGGTGGGAAGTTTAATATCTTTTAGTTCAGTGTTGTCTGGGTCACCAAGGGATGGAGGGTGGTGGGAAAGGACCCTGGACCAGGAAACATGGCTGGGCAGACAGGACACCTTCCTTCTCCACTGGGATTTGCTTCCTGCAGAGATGAGGTTTGTTTTTCATCCTCAGTAGGTGTGATCATTCCTGTCCTGGCTTCCCCTGGGGTGGGTTGGTTGCAGGAGGGATTTGTGCTGCATCCACACGCCTTTGCACCATGGCAGATGTCAGCTCGGGAAGTGAATGTGCTGCAGCCACGTGCTGGCAGCAGGAACCTGAAACTCATTTGATTAATGCACGTTGTTGTTGTTTCCTCTTGAGCTGGAGAACCTGGCAGCCTCTAGACAGTTTGGAAGTACATCAAATCCCCCAAGGAAGAGAGACAGAGTTTCCAACCCTCCCCCACGACATCAGGACTCTTCATGGAGAGGATTCAGAGTGGTTCATCTCCCAGACACCTGCAGGCACACTCAGGCTTGTGAACATAGGTGTGGTGCAGGTAGGTGAATTCTTTATGGCTGAAGGGTTGTATATTCCACATTTCTACCTCTTTGGTGTGAAGATTAAGAGTTCTCATTGGTTTTTACAAAGTTTGAGCAGTTCTAGGGTGGCTGTGATGATCCTTAGCTGCTTACAGTACAACTTGGCCATTCCTGACAGCAGGGGAAGATGTGACAGGGGAATGCTCTGACTGGAGATCCCTTTCCCCTGTACAGCCCCTCTACAGAAGTTCTAGAATCACAGAATGGTTTGGGTTGGAAAGGACCTTAAAGCCTTTCCAGTTCCAACCCCCCTGACATAGACAAGGACACCTCCCACTGGGTCAGGGGGCTCAAAGCCCCATCCAACCTCTCCCTGAACACCTCCAGGGATGGGGCAGCCACTACTTCCCTGGGCAACCTGTGCCAGGGCCTCCCCACCCTCACAGGAAAACATTTCTTCCTAAGATCTCATCTCAATCTCCCCTCTTTCACCTTAAAACCGTTCCCCCTCGTCCTGTTCCCTGCACTCCCTGATCAAGAGCCCCTCCCCAGCATTTCTGGAGCCCCTTTCAGTATTGGGAGGCTGCTCTAAGGTCTCCCCAGAGCCTTCTCTTCTTCAGGCTGAACACCCCCAACTCTCAGTCCTTCTAAAGGGATCTCAAAGTCCTGCTGATGACACAGATGTTGGTCCCAGGTCTCCTGTGGATGTGTAGCTGGGTGGAGGCTGTCCCCTGGGCTGAACTGGGGCTCATTGCACCTCCAGAAATACAGGACATGACTCTGCCTGGCTCCATCCCCTAAAACTCTTCTGCTGTTTTTGTTTCCTAGTTTGACTTCAAATTAGCAGCAGTATGGGCTTTTTGTCCTTTCATGAATATTAAATTGCAGAGTGGAAACACAGGGAAAATCACTCAGGGCTGTCAGGGGCCTGTGCCCATGCTCCCTCGTTTGTCAATCCTTAATTAGTTTAAGGACACATTTGCCAATATTTCCATCCCCTCATTTTATGGGGTCAGTGGGAGAGAATGAGAGCTCTCTGGTTGTATCTTTTTATTTTTCCCTTCCTCTGGAGATGAGGATCTCTCCTGCTGAACGCTGGCAGAGCTCTGGTGTTGCAGGGCCACAGCACCCCATGGAGCTGGACAGGCTTGTGCCATCTGCTCTGTGTCTTGCTCTTTGGCTTGTTTCCCCTTGGGGGTGTCACTGAGAGGCACCTCGTGATGCAGATGGACGCAGGACCCCTGCACTATTCTGGGATGTTCTGTGTTTGCTGCCAGGGCCAGAGAGGAGAGGCAAAGAGAAGGAAACCACCATCCAGCTCATGAGCTTCATGCTGGAGCCAAATGCTGTTGTTGGGAGGGATGGGTGTCTGCTGTTCCCTGGCACAGGACCTGACCACCCCAGAAATGTCTCCTAGACAAGACCTCACGCAGCCTGTGAAAAGGCAAGAGAGAAAGGGTAGATTTTTTTTCTTTTTCTTCATGTCCTCTCTTCTCCTTCTGTCTCATAAGCTGGCAGGGGGGGTTGGAACTGGATGGACTTTAAGGTCCCTTCCAACCCAAACCAGTCTGTGGTTCCATGATTCTGATTTTTATATGCAGTCCTCTATATTGATTTCTTTACCTATTTCTGTTTCAACACTGATAGTGTTGGAAAAGGAAGGGGCACTCCACTGCCAATTTGTTTTCTGCCTCAGCCTGTTGGCATTCATCTGGTTTGTGTGATCTTTTCATTAAGGGGGCTCAGCTAAATGGCACTTTAGAGCTGAAAAATATCTCTGCACTCTTGCAGGGTACTTACAGCATATGGCCCTAATCCAGCAAGTGTAATTATACTGGAGGCAGTGAACCCTGCTAAGGACAGAGGGACTTGGAGCGACACACATGAGCACAGATGTTGTCAGGACAGGAAACATCTCCTTCAAAACCAAACTCAGAAGGAAGAACAGATGCCAGCAGGCACGCTGAACCTGCTCTCATCACCTAAACTATTGTTGGTACAGGAGCTGTTTTCAGTATGGTGTTTTGCAACATTTTCAAAGATGTGTCTTTTAATTGTTATTCAATTTCTCCAGGCACTGGGAATGTTGTGGCTTGGGTTTGTTTGTTCTTGGGTTTTAGTTTTTAATTTTAATAGTGTTCTTTCCCCACACGGAGGGAACTCTCTCTGCCTTCCTCTTATTCCATGAAGCTGCAAGAATGAAAAGAAAGCCAGGCTTACCATTATTAGGCAACCCATATTCTTATGGCTTTAGGATTCACAAACTCATAGTCCTACTGTTCTCTCTGGGCACAGGAAAATGGCACGTTATCCACAAACTGCCTTGGATTTCTCTGGGTGGGGAAAAATATAAAGCTAATGCCCTCTTGTGGCTCCTTACAGCAAAGGGCTTGGCTGCAGAGCCCTCTCACCTTTTGGTTGCTATGGGGAAGGAAAGATAAGGGTTGTGTTTCTCCCCCTCTTCATTTCAACATGATTTTAAGGGCTGTAGAGCCAGGGTGGTGCTTGGCTCACGCATGTGAGGGAGGCCTAGGGCATTCCTTCCAGTACTGAAAGGGGCTCCAGGAAAGCTGGGGAGGGGCTCCTGATCAGGGAGTGCAGGGATAGGAGGAGGGGGAAGGGGTTTAAGCTGAAAGAGGAGAGACTGAGGTGAGATCTTAGGGAGAAACGTTTTCCTGTGAGGGTGGGGAGGCCCTGGCCCAGGTTGCCCAGAGAAGTTGTGTCTCTTCCATCCCTGGAGGTGCTGAAGGGCAGGTTGGATGGGACTTTGACCCAGAGGGGTGGAACTGGATGTGCTTTGAGGTGCCTTCCAACCCAAATCATTCAATGATTCCTTGATTTCAGGACCTCCTGGGCAGGGCTGAGGCCAGGCTGTGGCAGAGGATGCCTCGCTGGCTGGGCTGGGATGCAGGCAGCAGACCTCATCCGTAAGGCAGCATCCCAGCTCTTGGCCTTGGCAGGCTGTTCCCCTCCAGATAGCAGTGGGTTTAGAAATATTTAAGTCAGTTTTGCAGGTTTGGAGGCAGTCCAAAAAGCACGGTGTTTTTATCCCACGGCGAAACAACCCGAGGGCAGGAGGGATGGAGAAGCCCAGTGCTGGTCACCCTTCCATCCATCCACAATGTCTTTCCAATCCAACGGACTTTGCAGGAACATTTAGCCTAAGTAAATCAAATTATTTATGGGTTTTCATCAAAGCCCAGTGCTCATTTGATTTGGAACTGCTTTGAAATGTATGGCTGTTGCCTGTCATACGTGCAAAGCACTCAGTGACACATCCAAGTAGATCCTAAGTATTTTTTTAAAGCACAAACATTAATTTATGATAACAATAATAAAAATTCTCTGTATTTTAGAGTCCGTGTGACTGCCTCCACACCAACCTTCCAGGAAAGACCTCCATCAGCATCTGCTTCCGATTAATCATCATTGGATTCCAGCCCAAAATAACTTCAAAGATTTATTGACTTCCATGATTTCTAAATAGCTCCCAAAGAGCAGTGGAGAGCCCCACGTCGGCTCCGCTAACCCAGTGGGATGAGACAGTGCTCCATGCTCCTTATCCCACAGATTACCAGAATATGGAGCCAATCCTTCACTGTTTGAATGTCAACCTAAAAATATTTGACCATGAAATTTTAGGAATTTGGGACTAGTACAATTGCCGTGCAGATCCCAGACGAAACCACTGGTCACATTACCCAATATCCTACCCCAGCACTGACCTCCCATTGCCTGGGAGAAGTTCCCATCCATTTGAGGTTAGTGTAAAACAGAACTGCTCTAGATCCTCCTTGCATTTGTTTCAGTCCTTCTCCTTGAAAGCCTCTCTCTCCAAATAAATGCTGAGGATCTGATCGAGCCCTGTGAGCGTCTGGTGGCTGCGAGTGCCACAGGCTCCAGGATCAGCACCACTGCTGAAATGGTTCTTAAACCTTTTCTTTTTTCCCTCCAAGAAAAATTTTAGCAACCCCAAGTTTTCTGTCAAAATACTACTTCAGAATATATGTAGAGGTATTTTCTGTCTGGAGTTTTCCCCTTAAAACTTGCAAACACCAAAAATGGAAGGTTTGAACTTTCAAAGATAAGGTTTTCTTTACTTTCAGCTTTTTGGCAGAGACCCAGACTTATTTTCTTAGGAAAAGTGTGAGCTGAGAGAGGGCAAAGTTCCTTCTGTGATCACACCACACACCATCAGGAGGATGCTTATAAAAATAACAGTGGAAGAGCTCGGAGCTCTGAGCCAAACTGCAGACTTGTCAGCGGGCAGGGGCACGCCGCCGGGCCAGGGGCCAGGAGCATCCAGCTCCTTGCTCTGCAAACATCCCCTGGAGAGAACATCTGCATGGGTCCTCCCTGCTGGGATGAGCCTTGCTTGCCTCTTACTCTCTGCCCAAGCAAACCTTTGCCTCCCAGGCATCCTTCTGTGGGCTTGACTGCCCAGTATAAAAAAGGGTCTTGTATGGACACAAAGAACCGTGATGAGGCTGGGCTGTGATATTCTGTTTCAAGCTCCCAAATCTGGGAGAAACTGCCCCATAAAGCAGCAGGGAAATTGCCAAATGAGTCCTTGTTTGGTGAAGAGCAGCCTCAGCACTGTTCCTCCATCATTAGTCAGATCTTTTAAGCTGCCCTGTGACAGCTCACGGCAACCAGTGTGGGACCATTTATGCACAGCCTGTGCTTTTTCCTGGGGTCTGAAACACCTTCATAGGGAAAAAGTAGAAAATGTGTCAGGCTCAGACCTCAAGGAGCCCCTGGAAATGTCAACCAAGAAGGAGACATTGGGTGAAGAAGCAAACAGGGAGTTTGGCAGGGAGGTGTCACACATCTGGCCCTGTGAGGCTGTATGTGCAGTCCCAGTGCTCTCTGCTCATTTCCCACTATTTCCTTTTTAAATGTCCACTTCAAGCAGAGAAATGGTTGAGAAAAGAAGAGTGATTGGATTTTTTTGACCACAGGCTGACTGATGGTGATGCCTGGAGGGATGTGCCCAGGGGCCTTTCCAGGGTTTCCTTTATCATGGCTCCTGTTTGAAAGGAGGGCTGTGGGAGGTGAGCAGATGGACAGCAGTGTCTGACGGCTGCTGGTGGGACTGATGGCTGAGATGCTGTGACAAGTGGAAGGGTAGGGGGTGCAGAAGGGAATTTGAAGCCTCTTTGGAGGTTTCTGGTAGGATTTGCCTCCTTACTTCCACGCTCTGTTCAAACCAAGGTGCTGTTTTCTGTCTTGAAAGCAGAGGCTCCCGAGAGGGGCTTTTCTTTTTCTCAACCAAGTGTAGATCTACTAAAAAGGACAACTCTTTTCTTGCCAAGAGCTCCATTTCTGTCAGAATTTCAGGGACTATTTAGTGTCTCCGTTTCCTGGAAATCTCTTTCCAAGAACTTTATGCTGGTCCTTCCTCTTTTTGCTGTGGGTGTGTGAGGAAGAGATGAGTGGGAAGAGCACAGAGACCTCCAGGCTGAGGAGAGGAGGATGCTCTCACCCAGCTGCACTGGTGCACAGGGTGAGGTGCTGGGCACCATGTCCAAGCTGTGCCTCACATGCTATGAAACACTGTGCTTCCACTCTTTTTCAAGTTAAAGCAATGCCCAGAGAAGACTGAGAGCATTTTTTTCCCTGAGTGCTTTCCACTGACTCAGGTTGGGCTGCACTGGAGACGTGCACATCTAATTTCCATTGGGATATCGCTGGGTGGGCGAGCAGCAGGACATCAGTTAGATCAGCCTGACCTAACACATGGCCACTCTGATGGGTTTGGACCAGAGAGAAGGTCTGGGGGAACCACCACCACACCTTACACAAGCAAGAGCTCTGCTAGGTCTCTCTGCTAACTACCAGACCTCTGTGAGTGGGGCAGGAGGGTGCTGCTGCTCCCAGCCTGCCTGCCGAGACGGGACAGGACTGTTTGCCAGCTGCTGCTGCTCTCAGACAAAAAAGAGATGGAAAAGCCTCAGTCCTGATGCCTCTTTTGTGGCCTGGACAATGTGAGTCATGCTGAGTGCCCCGAGGTTGCTGCCTGCTGTCCCCCCTTTCCCCCAGCACTGTGGCTGCCTCTTTGCCCTGCCAACGTGGTGAGGGAACACTTCTGCCCTGGGTTCAAGACAGAAGAACATATGGGAGAGGATGGAAGGATAGCCTCCAGCAGGGAATGTGAAGGAGAACAAGCCCCAAAACAGCTCAGACCAGAGCGGAAGGAGCCAGCGCGTAGCAGAGGGCTCCAGGAGGAGCCTTCCCAAGCCTTCGGATCAGCAGTGGGACAGAGGAGTAAATTCGACACATATTTTCCACCCTCAGCTATCCACATTGCCCCTAACCTGATCCCAATTATATATACAGAGGCAGCTGCCAAAGAACTTTTATGACTCATTTGAAAGGGAGCCTGCACAAGAACTGCACATTCGAGTCCAGCTGCCTCCTCTTTGTTGTTGTTTAGGGAGGACGTTTGTGCTTGCTTAGCTCACCTAGGAAAGGGCCAGTGGGCCCCTGGACACAGGGGAAACTGGTTGTCAGCCCAGCCTGGGAACACGCTGTGTATTCCTTGAAAAAAAGGGAGAGACAGATTGGAGCTGGCAGGAAGTGCAGGTCAAGTTTTGGAGGCGTGGGCAGCAGCTCCGGGGAGCCCTCCTCACTGCATTGCCTTTCTCTTTTGCAAGCTTCACTGTGAACAGAGCTGATTCCCAAGGAACACTGCGGTGCTGAGGACCCCAAACCACCCTGGGAGTGGAAATCACTGGGTTTGGCAGTTGCTCGCTTGTTCTCAAGGAGGAAAGCCTCAATTCTTGCAGAGGCACCGGCAAAGGTGAGATGCAGAGCATCAGCTGCAACCTAAAAGGGGGCTGATGCTCAGCTGGCAGGTCTAAATGACATGGGAAAAGCTTGCTCAAGAAGGACAGAGGAAATGCTAGCTTAAATGAGACCTCAAGCCCATCTGCATCTCTCAGAGCAGCCAGATACCTCTGCTCCGGAGGCAGGTGGAGAACTCTCACAGCAGTGGGTGTTCCTGCCCATATTAAGTCTCACCCCGGTCTTTAATAACAACAGATCAACCCCAAATGCTTGCTGCTATTTTAATAACTGCAGCAATCTGTGCTATTGCCATGCCCTGCAAATTGTCTGCCTGTCCCCTGTTGTGTTTTAGGTATCAGCTTTTCTGGGACAAGGTGCTTCGGATCTTTTCAGTTGAAATTGGGCAAAGAGCTAGCATATGACAAATATTTTGTACTAGGAGTTCAGAGGCTGTCAAGCTAAGCTTTGTTAGCAAAATGCATAATTTTAAATTCCTATCTGGTACCAGAAACCAGGAGGTTTACCTTGAAAGCTGTGACTTTGAAGCAAAACAAACCAACAACACCCACCTTGTGAGAGAGCAGAGCAGGCTCTCGGTGGCACTTCATCACTCAAAATACAGTTTTACAAAACTGGCCTGGAGATGCCCCACTGACAGAGATGCCTCTCCTGGCAGGGTTGATTTTCTGGGCAAACCTCTTTTAATGATTTTTGTTTCTGTATGAACAGGCCACATTGAAAATTTTCAACAAGTACTTTTACCACCCATCTCTAAAATTCAGTATCTGTGATACATCTTTCATTCTGCTTTTCAAGTTTCTGAAGCTCTGCCACTCTCAACTCATATTTTTCTAGTAGTTGAAGTAAGCACTTTTAAACTAAGTACTTTTAAACCTAAATGATTCTGGGAAATGACTCTAAGAAAAGTGCCTGTTGCTCTAAGAATCTTGCAGAGAAAATCACTCACAGCTGTTAAGGACCTGTGTCCATGCTCCCTCATTTATCAATCCTTAATTAGTTTAAGAACAGATTTGCCAATATTTCCACTGGATCAGGGGGCTCAAAGCCTCATCCAGCCTGGCCTTGAACACCTCTGGGGATGGAGCATCCTCAGCTTCTCTAAGCAACCTGGGCCAGGGCCTTACCCCCTCACAGGAAAATATTCCTTCCTTAGATCTCATCTAGATCTCCCCTCTTCCAGGTGAAACTGGTTTGCTCTCATCCTATCCCTGCACTCCCTGATAAAAAGCCCCTTCCTAACTTTCCTAGAGTCCCTTTAATTAGTGGGAGGCTGCTCTAAGATCTCCTTGAAGCCTTCTCATCTTCAGGCTGAATGACCCCAACTCTCTCCACCTCTCCTTGTACAGAAAGTGCTCCAGTTCTTGGATTATTTTTGTGGCCTCCTCTGTACTCACTCCAACAGCTCGAGCTGGATGCAGGACTCCAGGTGAGGTCTCACAGAGTGGAGCAGTGGGGCAGAATCTCCTCCCTGTCCCACTGCTTTGTATGCAGCCCAGGCCATGGTCAGCTTTCCAGGCTGTGAGTGCACATTCCTGGCTCCTGTTGACCTTCCCATCCACTAGCACCCCAGGTCCTTCTCCTCAGGGCTGCTTTCAATCCTTTCTCTGCCCAGCCTGCAATTGTGCTTGGCATCTACTCTTGGGATGAGATTACCCAATTGCCCGGTCTCTGACGCTCCCCTCGCTCAGACCCTGGGGCATCTCTGCCCTGCAGTGCATCCAGCCCGGTTGTGGTGAGTTTTTTAGGGGCCGGTTGGCTCAGCTCCTGCCCGGGCACCCCTCCACTGAGAGGACCACAGCCAGCATCACTAGGTGGTGCTAACGCTTGCGTTTTCCCGAGCTGCCGGAGCTCCGGAGCAGCGCCCGGGCAGCGGGGATGCTCGGGGTGGCTCCTGGTGGTCCTGGGGCACCGCTCCTTGCCGTTAATAATAGCGGCAATGAAGAAGATGCTTCTCCTCTCTCTGCTCGTCTCCAGGCTCTCAAGGGGAAGAGCCTGGGCGCAGCGTGTTGCAGGATGCACCTTTGGGGTGTCGATGGGAACTTGCCCTTCCCACCACGGCTCCCTTTGAGGCTGTAGGCTCAGGTCCTGCAACCGGATTCTCTTCCTCCTTTGCTGACTCAAACCCTAACCAGACACGGGTTTGTTGAGGCCGAGGGTGCAAAGCTGCAGCGTGGGTAGGGACAACTGGCTGCAATTCCCAGTTAGTGTTCCCTGTGCTGGTAATGAGCTGGGAACACGTGTGCAAGTCTCTCCCCACCAGTCCCTACTGCTGGAGCACAGCCTTCTGTAGCTCCTGTCCTCCCATCACTGGTGCAGTCAGGCATTTAAATAGGAGCTTGTGGGATGGAGACTTTCTTGTGGAGGGATTATAGGGTTTGGGAAGCTTTGCTCCAAATGCCTGGCTGATAAGGTCCAGCCTGAGCTACAGCTGGCTGATCTTAGACCTCATTGCTGGATGAATGGTCCTAGGAGGATCTGGGATACAAGGAGGAGGGCAAAGGGCTCACCCACACAGCTGACTCAATGCTGATAAGCCACCACGGCCAGACACTAAACAAATGTGTCTGGGAATGTCGTGTTTCTGATCCCCAGGCGCCCCTCACATCGTGCAGGGCTGAGCTCAGGGGACAGAGCTGCCCCTCATCCCTTGGAGGAAATTGGTGCTTGGAAAATGAGTCTGACTCAGGCAGAGGGTGCCAAGGGACTCGTGGTAATGGGATGAATTCCCAGCAGGCGAGGAGCACGTGGTCCTGGGTGCCAAAAGCAGCAAGGGTGTTCAGTCTTGGGCACGAAATCTTCCACAGGGAGAGAGTGCAGTTGTGCTCTGTACCCTGCCCACCTTCCAAAGACTTTCCATCTTCTACAGGAGTGGAGAGATTGTTGCAGCAAAAGGTATCAAAGTATAATTTTTCTTGTAGATCTGGACAAGATATTGATGTTTCAAGATTCCAGAGAGCACTGGGAAGGGCAGGGATGGTAGAGCACCTGTGAAAGAGCAAAAGCAAGGCTTCATTGAATTGTCAGCTTTTTCCTCCTACTTGCTCCCACCCTCTTTTGAGTAAACCCTTCAGAGCATCACCAACTCAACCATGGAAATGAGGTATTTGAGGCCAATATATAAGTCCATATGAGAGCCCACAAGAGAACACAGGGCTCTGCCCTGTTTGTGGGAAACCCCAGCTTTCCAGGTCATATCTTCAGCTGATCCTCATGCTACTCACAGCACAAACACCAATGCCACCATCCCAGATGTTCTTCCTTTTGGAAGAGAACTGGAGCCAGAAACACAGAAACATGGAGACCACAGTGAGAGAGCAAGACAAACCCGGGCTCAAACACCAACCATCACAATGACCTTGCCCACCTCATGGTGACACCAACAGGTCTCATTCAGGATGAAGAAACACTTTGAGAGCATTTACTGTGCAAAAAAGAGAGCCATCATTTACAGCATTTACCTTCTACAGCTGACACTGTTTTGCTGAGAAGGTTACTTCTGGCTAGGTGAGCAGCTTTGGCTGTTTGATCAGATGCATGGGAGTAATTAACATCCTGATTTTAGGATCTGATCATATCAAGTTGAGCAAATAAGCCCCTGACATTTTTAATCAAAAGCTGTTCTCTTCATGCTGTGTTCAAAGGCAGAGAGGACGAAGGGAGGAGGATGATAAGGGCTGAGTTGTTGCTTTCTCTGTGACAAGGACTATGTGCCAGCCCTGCTGCACCAGGCTCCTGTGGGGCTCGCAGCTCCAGGTCCTTGCAGCCACCCCTGCACCACATCCTGCAAGATGAACCCACATAGAAGCAAGAACAGCTTAAGGCACCCTCTGAAGAAATTGATTTCTCATGACTAAATGTTAACATACAGAAAAAATGAACCATGACCACAAATTTACTTAAAAATCACCAGTGACTTCAGGGAAGATTGGTGTTGATGTTGTGGTGTGAAGCAGATGTAGGGATAGGGGTTGTGTGTGTTGGTGAGGGCTGCTCAAATGCATCTCCTTTCAAAGAGCTTCCTGTAGCAAGCAAAGACCTGGGCAGCAGAGAGCAACTCCAGGGTGGCCTCCAAAAAGACAGCTTTTTGGCTTCATTATTATAAATAAAGATTTATTTATTAGTAGTTCCTTGTGACACCCAGGAGAGGAGCAGCTGGGATTGCACCCACACGCAAACTGGTGAGGAAGCTTCAAATCAGCTCTTGCTTTCTGCAGGTCCCATTCCCTGGGCAGGCTGGGACACGGGCAGACCAGGAATTGCTGCCAGCCTGGCACCCTGTGATGGAGTTGCCAGAACTTTTCTGCAACTAATTAATTATCCACTCCAGCCTGTCATTGGGACCTTCCTCTTTTGCTTTATCATCTCCCTTCTCCTTGGGTTTAAGGGTGGTTAGAAAAGTGCAAAGAATGTGCATGATAGAGAGTTATTGTAGGCATGGCTGGGTGCCAGCCACCCCTGTAATTTTGTTAATAGGCTAATAGAGGAGTAAATTAAGCCATTGTAAGTAATATTAACACTGCACAGTCCCATCATGGTCAGAAGTGTTTCAAGCTACAGCATTAATAAATTTTTGTTCTGCAGGATCATGTTTGCCCTTGGTTGTATCAGGACTGGGCTGGGGGGAGCAATTCTTTAGGAAAGTTTGATTTTTCTTTTAAATGAACAGGCATTAACAGACTGTTTGAGTTCAGGTCTTAATGACCTGATGTAATGTAAAGGAGGGAGTTCACAGTCTGGGTGGGGATTTGTCTCAGGTGTCTGTGTTAAGGCACTCAAGGTGAAGGTGTTAACACACCTGGTTTAGATGATCAGGAGCTGCAGAGAGGGCAGGAGTGTGGCCCTCGGGCTCCTGTGGAAATCTGCCTTACACAAGCTCTGAGCTCCTGGGGTGTCCCACCACTAAGAGAGCAGAAAATCCACCAGAAATGCAAATACTGTGCAGAGTCAAGAAATGGCTTTAACAGAGGAGTTCTCCTGTGATGACCATTTAGACCCTTTTTTTCCCTCCTCCTGCTCTTTGTAATGAGGACCAGAGCGATGGATCATGCCTCAGCATTTCCTGACTGATGCTGATGGGGAAGGAGCAATTCCTGGAGATACGGCAGAAAAATAGAGGCCTTTTGTCTGCACAGCCCAGACCTTGCAGAAAGTAAAGGATTGGGAAGGGCACGGAGCAGAGAGTGACAACCATAGGGCCATGGTGGGTTGGACTGAGCTGGGAGGGGAAGGACGTGGGTCCAGGAGAAATCTGAGGGAAAACCTAAGGAGGCAGAAGGGATTATTCCCTGCTGTGGTTAGCAAGGGTGCCAGGATGAGTTAAAGTCTTTTGTGCTTTTGCCCAGCACTGGGGCAGAGGTGATTGGGACACATGGCAGGAGGATTTTGGGTGGTTTGGGGGAGCCTGGTGCCCATGGGATGTGAGCTCCCAGGGAGTGCGTGCCCAGTGCTGTGCCCTGTGCTTCTCGAGTGTCGAGAGCCTCCTGACCTCACGCTCTGCAGCCATGAAACCAGGGAATGAGCAAAAAGGAGTCTGGGCAACACGAGTGAACATAAATGTGTTTCTACTTAGCTGGTCCTCCGAGGCCAAATGATGTAACTCCCGCGAAGCCCTGCAATATGTTGGCAGGAGGAGCCTAGTGACAACTCCAACTGTAAGTTCCTGAGCTAATGAGCAGAAAACTTGAATTAAAAAAAAAAGAGAAAAAGGCTTTTTCTTTGGCTTAACATAGTGATCCTCCCTGAGACTGTTTTCTGAGCAGAGAAACAGCACACTGAAGGAAAAAATCCAGCTCCTGGCTCCTCTCTTCTGGCTCTAATGGGGCAAAGCCAAGGGGTCAACACCCATCAGGACAAGTGTTGCAAACCAGTGGAGCTGGGGATTTGCTCAGAATCCCATGATGCCAAAGCAGATCCCTGCTCCAGCAGCAGCTCACTGTCATCCTGTTCTCCAGCCTTTATGGAGTTAACCACAGCTATTATTACTGAGGGTGGATTTTTCTCTGTGTGTGTGTGTTAACAGCAAAGAATGCTTTACTACAGCTCTCCACACAGCCACCAGCCTCCAAATGGACCATGTTACAGTAGAGCTAAATATTGTGTCAGGGACCATGTGTTTCTTGTAAGACGGGCTCAAGCCATGACTGTGTAGGAAATTGTTTATCTCTCTCCCCTTTCTCCCTCTTTCTGCCTTAATCCTCCCACGGATTGCGTGGACGGCCGGGGCGCTGGCGATGGGAACATTCCAGGGGGATGCTGGTGGGGTTATTTTGCAGTGAGGAGTGAGCTCTGGCTGCGGCATCACCACAGGGTGTCTGTGGGTTGTGGTGTGTCCCTGTCTGCTGGGTGATGTGCCAGTCCTGCCATCCCAAGGGGCGCTGGGATTGGGTGCCACAAGGCACTAACCCAGCACAGGGCAGGGTGCAGCACCACTGGTGCTTGCTTGGCACCACAGATGCCTGGGGAACCTCTGCTGGAGGGTCTGGATGGGACAAACAAAGCTGTGATGCTGATGTGTGTGTGTTCTAGGGTGAAGTTTGGTCAGAGGTGTGTTGCCAGCTCCAGGGTCAAGGTGAAGATGAACCACCTTCGCTGATTTGCTCTCTGCTGGGTGGGTTATAGAGCCAGATGGCTAAAGAAGAAATAGAGAAACCTCTCTGAAAATCATTTTATTGCTGCTGCAATAAAACAGAGCAGAGCAGAGCAGCCCCTCTGGCTGCTGGCCTGAGCTGAGCAGGGTCTGCTGCCTGTGCTGTCAGGAGGAGGGGCAGGATTAAGGCTTGGCTTCACACTCCGATGCTACACATCCACCCTGGGCAAATCCCTCCTGTCCTCACAGAGCCGGAGCTGGCAAAACTGGACTTGTTTCTCCCCTCTGCTGCTCTGCAAGAAGGATGTCAGGGAAACCTGAGCCCCTCGTGCCTTCCTCTTGTTATCTGCCCATCTCGACGCCATCCCCGAATGCAAAAAGGCACCTTTTTCTTTTTACTGTCTCTGCTCCCTCCCTGTCACTGATCTGCACAATAGCATAATTGTAAATAAACATCTGATTTCTTTTACTTTGCATCAGTAATAGCTTGTAGCAAGCCTTTCCAACATCTATTAATACTGTGCTAATATATTAGATCCAGACTTCAGATCCCCAAATGTGTCTTCAGAAGAAAGTGTGGAAACGCTGAACACAGATCAAACATTTGCCCTCTGGTCGACTTTAAATATAGTATAAACTGCATCTCCATCTAAATGTAGCAAAGGCTCTTGCTGCTAAACACCATGGACTTTTCTTTCTGTGGGATATTATAGATGAGGCCCTCCTGGGTTAGAGTAGTGATCTCAAAACATCAGTATCTCGTGTGCCAGAAAAGCAGAGCCATTCTTCCCATCACCTTTTATAGACTGATCTGGTTGGAGAAGACCGTTGAGATCGAGTCCAGCCATACCTGTCCACTTACTAAACCATGTCCCTAAGAAGCTCATCAACCAATCTTTCAAACACCTCCAGGGATGGTGACTCAACTTACGTAGAGCAGAGCAATAGGAGATGAAGATCTCTCTACAGGAAAAACATGAGCACAAAAGATGAATTGACTCATCCAAAATCACTCAGTAGCCAGGTGGGAGGTAGAAACCACCAGAACTTGGTGGTGGTCACTCCTTCCAGCTCTTGCTTAGGGTTCCTGATGGGAACAATGCTGAGATGTTTTTGTTGCATGACATCATGATTTTGTTGCTTTACATTTGCTCTGTGGAGGACACAGGGAGATTTCCAGAGGTACAACTGCTTCCTCAGCCATAAAGACTTGTATTTGCTTTATGTTTGGAACAGGAGGGGTTTTACTCATGTGGAAATGAAGATTTTCCAGACTGATTATTTTTTCCCGAATTGTTTTGACTTTAGACAGATTTGGGGGTTTTCATTGACTGTGCCTGGCCCTATCCCTTAGTGATCCACCTGCAGCAAAAAGCATCTAAAAATACAGCTAAAAGCAAACACCACATCTAATTCCTGTTCCTTCCCACCATAAGACTGGATAAATTTTGAGCAATTCTTTAATCCCCAGCTCATGCTTTGGCAGAGCCGCAAGGCCTGGCAGTGTGGAGAACCAGTCAAGAGCAGCACCATCCTTGACCAAAGCCACAACTAGGGAAAGGGGTAGCACTTTGCGCTGGGAAATCATCTTTCTCTGCCCAAAAAGAAAAATCCACTCAGCTTATAATAACAAAAAGGCATGGCAGACTTGATTGTATCTTTGGGAATGAGAGAAGCAGCCAGGGTTGAATCTTCCAGCTGATTATAATCCCTGGGAAGTGCCTCCTGCCCTTCCTTGTGAGGACACTGTCAGGGTACAGATCCAGATTTTAAAAAGATCATGTTTTTGTAAAAACAAACTGTGAATCTGTGTCCTCAGCTATATTTTCATTCCACTGCTTCATGGCATGCACACGCCTTGTCAGTGGCTCTCTGTTCTAGGGCTGCTACGAGACAGTAGTGGCTGCTTTGTACATCATGTTTCTCTTGCAGGGTGATGCAACAGAAGATACTTGATGAGTAAAAGACACTGAAGAATTTGGCTTGGAGAGAAAAACTAACATGTGAAGATCTGCTGGGGCTTGCTGGTAGGTTTTAAGTCTTACTAGGGATGCTAGAAGAGATCAGATTCTTCCTCCTCTTCACCAGAAATAGCAATTTAATGATTTCTTTCATTCTGCTTTGCTTCTTAGTACTGGCTACTGGTTGAAATTGGTTTGGGTGAAGGAAAGTGGCTCTATATTTTTATTTTTCTGCTTTGATGGCTGGGACTGTTAAAAACTCTAAACTGCACCATGGGCTGGACCAGCCCTTCAGATCATAACCTGCTTAACCATCAGTCTGTGACCCATATGTATTGGGCTGCAGCTGGGCATCTTTCTCTTTGATCCATCTCAGCTACTGAACAGCTTCAGATAAAGCCTCAAAGCTTATTTCTAGGAAAGGAAGCCAAACAACCTAAATCTTGGAGCTGAACTGCTTCTCCTCACCAGCTTCAAAAGCAAAGCGGCTCTTTGGCACTGATTAAAGTACCTTAAACTGCATCTTCTTCATCAGAGACCCATCTGCTGACAGGGTGCCAAGTACAATAAACCCAATCAAAAGCATCATCCCTACCGTGGCTCTAATTGTCATTGTCTTGTTTTGTGAACAAGAAGAGCTGTAATAAAAATAGAGCCTGGAGGAACGTGCACATCCTTGTACAGAAACAACCCCTAAAAGCAAACTGAGCAGCCATAGAGGATCCAGACTACAAAGTACAGACACAAAGTGCCCAGCGAAGGAGATAACTGGCTGGTGAATGCTGGGAAATAATATCCTAAAATCCTTCTGAGCCCATTCATCACTCAGGCTTCAGGGATCATCTCAGCTATGAATTCCCTTATCATCCTATTGGAATTTGACATTAATGACCTGCCTGTTATTTCAGAGGGAGATGGACTGTAACCAGCGGGTAATTGGTAGGAAAAATTGCCTGGTATAGCAAAGATCTGATACCATTGGAATAGTTACACCACGAGAGAGGGAGATTAGGGAGCTCTGTTTACCACAAGGGGCTTATTCATCCTGAATAAGCGTGATAGCTGCCCAGAGCCTTCCTCTCCCACCCTCCTTCCCCCCCCCCAGTGCCACACTAGCATCAACACTAACACTTTTTCCCTGGTGATGCTGGTATGAAGAGCAGCAAATGCTCTGCACAGCAGAAGCTGCTGTCAGTGCCCAGGTGATTGTAAAAATGATTTAAAAGTTCTCCTCAAACACCTGTGACTTCGTGCATTAGTTTCTGAGTTGTCTCAGAAAAGACAACTACAATATCTTAATCATTCAAAGCACTCAGAATGCTTTTGTGAACACTGCTGGTCTGCAGAATTTTTGCAAGCAGCTTCCCAAACTGTGGCTGGTTTAGATTTTGGTTCTGTTTCTCTTCTGGAGTGACCCAACAGGTTTATTAACATTTTTCACTGCAGGTCAACTTCCAATGTGCTCTGCCTAAATTACAAAGCCCAGGTTTGCTGGGAAGCCTGAGCCTCAACCAAAAATAGGACAGCTGACTTCTCTGGAGTGTGTTGGGGGAGAGCTAGAAGCAAGTCCAGAGGTAAAATCCTGGCTCTGCTGCAATGAGTGATAGCTTTGCTCTGGCTTGATGGGTCTATGCCCTTCTCAAAGGATTCCTGGTCCTACCTTCCACTTCCCAACTACTGGGACCCAGAACAGAGCCAGAATGTTAGTTTTTGGTGAACACATCTGCATTTTAAATCAGATCACTGCAGTATTCACAAAAACAAAGTGCAAGGCACAGCCACAGGAAGGCTGAATTTGGGACACAAATACCAGCACGTATTCCTGATAAAGCGTCTGCACTGCTTGTCCTGCTCTGACTGTAACTTCCCATCACGTCCTGCACCTTTATGGGAAGAAAGAACTGGTGGTGGTGGTGGTAAAATCACTTTGTAAGCCAAAAGGGGTTTTGCAATCACTTTCACTGGAGTCAGGGCTGTTTTTAACCCTATGTATTCCCCATCTCTCTGTACCACCCTGTGGGCTGCCCAGTGCTGCAAGAAGAGATGGAGGAGGAGAAACGTTCCTTATCCAGGCAAGTACTTGCTGGAAGGCCTGCAGGTAGTGGGAAAGGCCACAAAGCCTCCCCCAGAAGGAGACTGGCACTGTCTGCAGGGAGCCTGACAAAATTCACCTTCCAGGCTCTGCTCCTGAGTGCTCAGATGTGCCACTCTGGGTGTGGGGGCAGAAGGGTCAGCCCTGGGTCTTCTGTGCTGGGAACTGATCTGCTGCCTGTACTCAGCACCACAGGATGTGGGCATGAGGTACAGCAGCAAAACCCTTCCAATCCAACAAACCTTCTCAGACAGACAGACTGGAGCTCTTCTCCACACCTCTTTAGAGCAGCCTTTTGAAGCTAGGCTCAGAGCAGAGAAGGAGCATCAGACCCTCAAAGAAGGAGCTGAGCTTGGAGGGATGGATGGAAATTTTGAGCTTTGAGTTCATAACATCCAAGACAGGAGGCTGCAACAACCCTGGACCCACAGCACACTGCTCCATTGCTGAACCACCCTCTCCAATGGCTTTAACAGCAGCTGGGAGTCAATTCCCACATCTCTGGAGTTTGCAAGAGGGGAAGGCACAGGTAACAAGCTATGGCTGTGTCTATCCTGGAGATGACTGAACGAGAAACCCAGAGCTTGGATTTCTTCCCTACAGCCATGTAAAAACCTGTTAATTGCCACAGTAGGAATAGAGCCTGCAAATCCCAGCTTGCTCTGCTCCTCCTGCAAAAAAGCATCAACTGAATGTATTAAATGCTGTTGTAAGTGGCCACATTCCTGTGTGCTCCTTATGCTCTTTCTCACTGATAAGGAAGCCAAGATATGTTGTAGAGGCTGTTTTGAATGCACTCTAATCAACTTAATTCATGGCCAGTGTTCTTCCAAACCACTTGCTGGACCTTCCTCTAGGAACATGCTTAGTCCCTGGTTTATGGACATGGTGTCCTCCAGCCCATCCCCTCTTGGCTGTGGAGTTGTGCTTGGGGAATGGGTGTTTGCTGCTGGTCAAGCAGAATTTTCAAGAATGAAAACTTTGGCAGCAGCCTGAAACAAGCTTTAATATCTTCTTGCCTTTTGAAATGCACATTGTTTACTACAGAGAAATTGGAGATGAACATGCCATGAGAGCCCTATGAGTTCATAAGATAAACCCCTAAATAATCGCAATAAAATATTCCGGCATGAAAGGTTTTCTTATCTTGATTTCCTCCCCCCCTTCTCCTTCCCCCTCATCTTGGACTAATCATTACCACATCAGGAACCTTCAAACAGATTTGAAGAGACTTGGCATGAGCTCATGGTAGCTGGAAGCATTCTTGCTTTCCCTATGACAAACAGAGCCCATTTGGAGAAGAAGAGCTCAAGCACTGAAGTCAAACCTAAACAGCATATGTTGCAAACAAGATGGGAAGTAGAAAGCTGCCTCAAACCTCTCTGGCCCCTTCCCTGCACATCTACAGCAGAACTGCTTTCCCTTTGGCTTGCGGCAGCTGAGTTGTAAATGCTGCAAGGATGAACCCAGCAGCCTCCTGAGGTTTGTTCTTCACGTGTTTGTGAGGTGGCTTCCAAAATAAGTTTGAAGGCTGTCAATTTTGTCTCAGATGGCCCCAGGCAATGATGTGTCGGTCTGTGGGAAAGCCTGGGGGGGTTGTCTGCACTGAACAAGAGCTTTAGCAGCACTTCCCTGAGGTTATGCTCCCGTGATGGAAAGTGGGTGTCATGGGATGGGTTCTTTGGGATTTATAGCAGAAATAGGTTGAGGGGCTCATGACAGCTGGTGAAAGAAATTCCCCCAAGGGCTGCTGTGTTTCAGGTAGGCTCCCAACCCTGGGGAAATGCTCTCTGATGCCTGGAGCTGAAACTTGGCTGGGGCAACGCTTTGGGATGGGGGCACAGTTGTGGCCATGCCCTGGGGAGCAAGTGGCTGCCAAGAGGCAGGACCCCATGCTGCAGAGTGAGGAAAATCCCTTTCTAGGGGCAAGGAGGACTTTTCTGCTCAGCTCGGAGGGCAGAGCAGTGGAAATGGAGGATTTAATATCTTCCTCAGCTGGAAAGTTGAGGCAATGGCCAAAACAATGGAAAGCCCCTCAAAATAATGCAAGTCCCATCCCAAGGGACTGTCCCCCCTAACCAGGGGCAGGGATGATGCCTGGGCAGGAAATGTGCCAGCACATGAGCTTGTGAGTCATCCTGGTTGTGAACAACACACAAGGCGAGACAACAGTCAAGAGTGGGTCAACAGGACACACAGGTGTCTATGTTCTTCAGAATCTTTGTCTTTCTGTCTCAGAAAGCTCCCAAGTTGCAAACACTCTGAGGAGGATTGCGCAGCAAAAATAAATGTTTTAGCAAGAAACAGAGAGATGAAATTTGCATATGGTTTTCTGGGAAAAATATCAAGTTTTCCCTGTTAGAAAATGAATGTGTAGGAAACCGACTGGTGAAACTCAAAGCCTGACTCAAGCCCTGGCTTATTATGGGATTGTCACCTATGGTCATTGTTACTGAGGACTCCCCAACCCTCTGTTCAAAAGGTAAGGTCACTGTTGATATTTTATCAATGGATTTATGGAAGAGCAAATCCTGATCAGGGAATTGACTGGAGAAGCTTTCCCTGGATTCAGCAGTGGGTGAGGAAAGTTTGTGGAATACAGAATGCTCCTCCACTTGCTGCAGAGCTGTTCCCACGGAGACTGGGAACCCAGTGATAAATGAATTTCAGAAAGCCCGGGGGTTGGTTTTGGCTAAGGGAAAAACTGCTGGTGTCTACCTGAACACTGCAAACCTGATTTTCTGCTCATGTGCCCGATTATAAATCAGCAGTAAATGCACTTATGTTGACACGCCGAGATTTGCCTTGGATGTCGTTCTGTAGGCGCACGCTCCTGTGACCACAGGTGATTAGATCTGATGGAGAAAGCACCGAGAGAGGTGCTTTGGCAGGTGTCAGCAGGAGATCCTGTTGGACCAGCACAGAGCTGCCTCCTGCCCTTGGATGCTCTGACTGCTCTGCTGAGGCAGCAGTGAGATGCCAGCAGAGACTATGACCCAGCACAGTGGGAATCCTCTGTCTGCAAAGCTCCTTGAGCCTGTAAAACTGTGTTGGAAAACTCTTAAGAGGTTTTTGATTAATGTAAATTCTATTTTTTTTTGCAGCAAAGTAAAGCTTTGGTTTATATTCGTGTCCCCTTGAGGCTTGTTCAGCCGGAGGTTTCCTCGCTAAGAAGGATGCGCTGCTCTTCTTTATGCTTTCATCTAAACAGGACAGAAAGCATCCCAGTGCCTGTATTTCCAAAGGAGCCAGAGCCTAAACCTGCAAACCAGAGCCACCAAAACACAACCTAAGCCATGACAAGAACAAGGTGAGCACTCCACGCAGACTCCTGCAAACTGCAGGGAAGGAGTCGCTTGGAAACTGGGGCAAAAGTTGAAACAGGATTTAATTTGATCTGAATTGATTCATCTGGCCCTAATTAGTAATAGCTTCCCAGTGCATGATGTAAGAAGATGCAAAGGGGTTTTTAATGAATAACTTTCAGATAAAATATAGGCACTCTCAGATAGTTCTTTTTACATGCCAGTAGAGATTTGTGCAGTCAGAGATGAAAAATATATGAGATCCCACAGTCACACGTGTTGAAGACTAAAATATTTTAGAGTATAGATTTCTTACCAATTTATGGTAGAAAACCCAGCAAGTTTTGCATATCCCCTGACTTAATATCTGTGTCTACTTTTACCGAGAGGGGACCCTTAAGCTCCCTAAACCGCACAACGCGTGATGTTGGGTAGAGGGATAATGCATAAAAACTGGCCCTGACACCAAAATGCTGTCTGTGATTGTTCTGGAAGTCCCAAATCCAGCTGGAAAAACCTGCTCATGTTTAATGGCACTTTAGCAGAATAAATGAAGCAACTATTTAAATTAAAAATCCATATTGTCCCATTTTTCATGGCAACAATGTAAAACTGGGCCATGGGCTGATCTCGCTCACCTGTAATGCACACTCCTTGCCTCTCCCATATCATTCTGTTACCCCCCATCACACCTCCTTATACCATCCCACATATTGCATCTTGGTCTTCTGTGCTCAGACCCTTGAAATCCTCCCAGGCTGCTATGATATCTGCTTCTCTGACTCACCTCTTTGAGTCAAGCTATACATCCAGGCTCTAATTCTTCCCCACAAACCAATCCCTCCAGGACTCTGAGTGTTTTCTGATAGTCCCATGAGCTGTTCAACTCCTTGCAGGTCCACTTCTCCTCCCCTACCATAAATAAAAGCCTATAGACTTAAACCAGGGTGAGAGGGGAATCAGATTTCTGGGTTTGTTGTGTAGCTGAAGCAAAAGACGAAGCTGGGAGCTGCTGTACAAGGTCCTCACTGAGCAGTGAAGAACCAGGGCAGGACATGTTGAGCAGATGGTGATTCTGGACTGCAGATGAGGACTAAATTACTGTGTTCAAATCACATCTTTGATACACTTCCAGCTTTTATCAGATGGTTTCACTCAATGTCTGGCACAGATGTGAAGGGAAGGCCAGGAGAACAATCAAACAACGTGAGCGGCTGAATCAGCCCAGCACAGGAGAAGGAACCTGTCCTTGGGGTGCTCTGGCTGCCACGGTCCTTCCTCACCTCCCATGCAGCAGCACACTGAAACGGGGATTTCCCTAACTGCTCCCAGTCTTCCAGCACCTGCAAAGTTTAATATTTACCCCTATGTGCAAAAAATCCTGGCATCCCACAGGTTACACAGCCTCTGCTCCTCCTGCCTCATCACTTCACACTGCGAGCAGCTCACTAAGGTGATGCAATTGTAAGCTAAAGTATCTGGGAGGAATTGATAGCAGGTGAGCAATTTCTTGGAGTTGAAGGATTCTCTTCTGTGAGTTTTGGCTTTGGATGACCTGTGCTCCTAATACACTCTTCACTTAATTCACCCCTGCCAGTGCCAATGCTCTTATTTATGAGATTGGAAATCACATTCTATCAACACGCTCTGAAAATCTGCTCCTTCTGCAAAACACTTCTTCAAGTAAATCCTTCCCCATGAATATTCTCAGTAAAAGCTGAGTCCAGGGCCTGGTCAGGGCATAGGAGAGGACTTTCAAAGGACTCCCACTGAGTTCAGTTGGCTCAGAACCCAAGCGAACACACATCCACACCCAGAAAGCTCTGTTACAAATGGCCTCATAGAAGCTCACAAGAAGGAAACCAAACCTTTCCCAAAGTCCTTAGGAGGGTCCAGGGTTATTTTGCCATCCTTTTACTGCACATAAACCACAGGGTTTTGCCTCTCAGGTGGAATCTGAGGCAGCAACACAAAGCACACAGCTGAAGGGCTGTGCTCATTTAAAACCATTCCAGAGCCATGAGTTTAGTGTCTTTTTTCTTCCTTAATTTAAAGGCCAGAAAAATATCTAGAAATGTCTGTGCAGGAGAATCAATCACATACAAAGTAACCTTCTGGGTCCCATGAAAGAGCCCGTGTTTTCTGCCTTGGCAGTTTATTCTTCCTCCTTTCGGGAGGCAGTTCAGATATGTTTTCCATTTGAAACATCCCAGGGGTCTTGCAGCTCATGCTGAGCCCTCAGAAGTAAAGGAGCCACTTTTCCCAGCAGCAATTCCAGCTACATCTAGGAAATGTTCTTTATTTCAGCATAGCCAGACTGGCACTTGGTTCAAGCCACAGGAAAGCAGAGGCACAGAGTTCAGGGCAAGGAGGTATCAACAAATATATTACATATCAACATCTTTAGCTCAGGGTTTTGCCCTCCCTATCTCTCAGCTGTTCCACAGGCCAACAAGAGCTCTTTATCAGTGTCATTTACTCAGCTGTCAAGTGGGGTTTTTATCCTAAAGCTCCACAGTGGGGAAATAGGAACCTGCAACGAACTTGCCTCAAACTGAAACAGATATTAAACTAGAATAAAGCAGTGGCTGGACTGAATAAACACTGCAGGCACTTTAGAAAGAATGTTAAGTTGACATAAGATCTGTTGGGTGAGTTGAAGAAATGGGAAACTGTATGCTGAAATCATAAATCTTTTGGGTTAAAAAGGGGATATTGCTGAGCTCTGCACCTTGGTGCATTGCTGGGAAAGACCTGTGCAGGAGGTTTGCTGTCCCAGCAGAACTGTTGGTACAGGCAAATAGACTTCTTTCCCA